>CAKAOI010047499.1:18638-85090 GCA_916701655.1 Sebastiscus albofasciatus
GCTTCAGCACAAATGGTCCTGCAGGGCCCGTCCACCCCCCCCACCCCCCCTCACCACCACCACCACCACCACCACCCTCCTCCTCCTCCTCCTCCTGCTTTTCCACCACCCTCGCTGACTGCTTTCCCAGCAGCCCCTCTGCCCTTAAAGAGGCAGCATCCACACAGACAGACAGAGAGAGACAATAATGTTGCTTTGCTCTTTGAATTGGATATAATGAGATGCTCAGACCTTGGAGAAGTACCTTGGTTTGCAGAAGTGCAGCATCATGCAGAGAGCGTGATGTGTGTTTGGCTGAAGTGGAAATTAAAAGGTCAGAGAAGGATATTTAAGTGGAGACAGCTCAGGTGAATGGAGTAAAACATTTAACTAATGGATATCACCATGAAACCCCCAGTTGATTACTTACAACATCCATAAAAAAACATTTTTCGCCATGTTTTTAGGAATAAAATGTTCTATAATTCAGGCTATGAATGATATATGAACAAACCCCTCTGTAAGAGCCTTCAGAATATAGATAGGAATGAAACTGGAATGTTTGGTGTATGTAAGTGCTACTGAAGTGGAGATTTCTGGCTCAGTCATTCATTTTGCCTTTAAAGATATGAATTATAAAATTGCATACATTTTGAAGACACTACAGGTGAATAAGGTAAAAAATTAAACTAATAGATATCACTATGAAACTTCCCCTGTTGATTACTTATATCAAGACAATACTTTTTTGTATTACAAGTTTTCTCAAAATGTATGTTTAGGTGAGCAAATGAGGCATTATCTTATCAAATATGTGCTAATTTGTATACATTTTCAGAACAGAAATCTGAACATTTGGATGAAGCCGGGTTAAAAAATCTTGTTTCATTTTGTTGACATGTTAGAGTCAAATGTTTTTACAGAGGGGATTTTAGATATCTCTTTGCATCACTCCATAAATCAGAAAATATTCCCAAAAGCCATAAAAAAAAACAGTTTTTGACATGTTTTTAGGAATAAAATGTTGTATAAATATGAACAAATGCCACAGTAAAAACCTTCAGAGTATAGATAGAAATGAAACTGGGAAGTTTGGTGTATGTAAGTGCTGCTGAAGTGGAGATTTCAGGCTCAAAGTAAGAGAAAAAACTAATTTTTAGAAAATGGCCTTCAAACAAATGAATTGTAAAATGTCATACATTTGGAAGACACTACAGGTGAACAGGGTAAAACATCTTAACTAATAGGTATCACTGTGAAATGTCCCCTGTTGATTACTCACATTAAGACAATTATTTTTTGTATTACAAGTTTTCTGAAATGTTGTGTTTAAATATGCAAACGAGGCCTTATCTAATGCTAACCTTTGGTGACATCAGGAGAAATCCACAGACGCAAATAGACAAAGTAGTAAAATCAACACCTAAATGTGTATTTTGGATGTTTTCTTTCCACTAGTCTGAAAGAGGACATGTTATAGAAGCAAAATAGCCCAAAATCTCAAAATTGACCAGTCAAAAGTCAATGTCTTCTTCCTTTTGAGCTTTGTCCCCATTATTGATTATTGATGGAGCAGATCACTTTACAGTATAAGTGGAATTTATCCCAAAGGAGTGAATGTGATTATTTTTGGTTTTATGACCTGGCACCAGTGACTTTACATAAAATCAACACACATCTGTATCATCTGGCCGATCCAAAAGCCTCCTAAAAAAACCTCGGTTTGGTCGGTCTCACTGTCGGCGAGCGATAAAGAAATAACGAGTGTGTGTGACAGCAGTTTCTCACCAAACTATAAACTGAGTAGAAATGGAGATGGTGTTATGGCATCTATAAAGCACGCTGTTGCAGCACTAAAGCATATATCACTGCTGGGATAAAGTCAATCAATTTTCGAAATATCGCATAAATAAAGATGTAGCCATAAACGAAATGACTGACATTAAATTTTGTTTGATAGAAGACAAAGAGGGGATCTGATGAAGACAGCACAATTTGTTCACCACCCAAGATGCATTCATAATTAAATGGTTGCTCAACTATGAGGGTGAAAGGGTGTAAATGTCCATCACAAATATGATTTTTGTAAATCTGATCTTCAGTTTCATGCTTTACGTTAGCTGTTCTTGTCTGATCACTCTACGTGTGTGTGTGTGTGTGTGTGTGTGTGTGTGTGTGTGTCTTAGATGTGGGACTGTGGGAGTCCCTTCCTCCCCTCACTGAGTTTACACATAGTCACTGATCAAACAGCCTCAGTCATCAAACTCAACATCAAACCGTAGTATCACGGCTCAGAGAGACAACAGCGGCCCAGATTTACACTGCACAAAGGGGCTACCACACACACACACACACACACACACACACACACACACACACACACACACACACACGCAGAAAGACACAAACACACACACACACATGGAATACCTGGGCGTTTGGAGTAAGAGATATTATCATGTCAGTTAAGAGATTTCTTTTACTAGAGCAGATCCTATTTTTTAACTTCAAATCAAATCTAGATTTTTAATTACAGTAACGAGTAAAAGTGATAAAAGTGAGCGATTGACTTTACGGAGTGCTTCAGCTGCAGAATTCATAGTTTTGTCTGGAGAAACCTGCATCACACACGTCACATCTCCAACTCAAACTGTGCACTTTTGAATGTTAACATGGACTTGAGTTAATAAATCTCAATGTGAGTCTGAAAAGATGTCAAGCCCAGTCAGAAAGCTGAATCTAAATACTTCTATAAATGTGTAAAATGTTACTCAAATGTTTCCTTATGTTGAAAATTGAAATGCAGGATTACTTACATTTTCCCTCCAGAGCCAGTCAAGAGTTCGCCCTTCCTTCCTTGTCTGTCAGTTTCTTCTTTTCCGTGCATACTGGGCGAGTTTCCTGCCAAATTAAAACGTAGATCAGTTCAGACAGACAGGCGTTTTAAATAGATTCTTACATTGTTTGTTGTGACAAAGCTGAAAAACAATAAAGAACTTTAGTGGCCAAGAAAGTTTCAGATTGAAAGCAGCATCTGAAAAAGTCACTGCCCATTTCCACAACTTTAAACCAGACTTCCTACAACAACAACAACAACAACAACAACAACAACAGAACAATGACTGACTGCTGGTAATTGTGACGAGTAAACATGTTTATTTTGCCTGAAATCCATCAGTATTTCATTTAGTGGCTGGTGTACATTAAGCAGAAGGATTCACATTCCTAAGTGCTCTTTGTAGTCAGTCGGGGTCCAGGCAGATGTGTGATGTGAGAGCCGGGTCCATCATTTTACATAATATTAGAAGGAGGTGCTATTTGTTCAAGGTTGCCAGATTTCACATAGTGGACAAAGGGTACTTAATGCTGCTGAGATTATGATCAAATATGCTGTAGATATGCTTTAAGAATCATTTTGAGAATATTGGACTAAGAAGTGATGCAAAAAAATACAAGAGCATGAGTACAAATTTGGTATAAATTGACTGAAATGTTCCGTCAGTCAATTCACTATTCGTCTGGAAGTCCTCCAAAATCACTGTAGCTGACAGCGACGGCGGCATCCAAAATGGAGGCTCCATTTTGGATGCCGCCGCCGCCCGTCTCTGCCATGCATGGCGAGTACGTGCTTCAGACTGGCAGCGTGGCACATTTATGGGCATTCCCCATAAGGTGCCTTTCTGATTGATGGCGCAGCCTCGTGCACCTCCCTCTCTCCTCAGTCCTGATTTATTCGTCTAGTCTCTGTGACTTGGCACTGGCATTGCCCACTATACTTCTCCTGTGTGGAAACTCCCTGCGGGCACATTCACTATTATTTGGAGTCCCGATGGGCGAAAGCATCAGACAGAAACACACACACACACACACAGCACCGTCTCATCTCACTCACACTGGGCCGGTGCTAGAGGGCAGGTGAGCCTCCCACTGCCTCCACTCTGAAAGGATCTCTCACCCAGAGGGCTCAGCTGCTCGCTGGGCCAGAGGGGTAAGCGGCTCTGTAAGGCTGCCAAGTGAGGAGCTGGTCTGGGTATGCATGAGGCCAATCCTAACACACACACACACTCTCTCTCACACACTCTCTCTCTCTCTCTCACACACACACACACACAGTCAGTCTTGCATGAACCTCGCAGGCTTCTCTCTTTGCCAATCTGCGGTTTATGATCCTTGTCTGCCTGTCAGGATCTTCATAAAGAGATCAACCCAAGTGGTAAAAGAATCAACACATAAATAAGACTGATGCATATATACGGTCTGACTGGGGAAATCTCATACACTTCACATATTGGGCGGCGTATAAGAAAACAATTAATTATAAAAACCTGATGTGTTTCACAGGGAAAATTAAACTATAGTCTTCAACTGCCACAAATATCTAAATAGTGTTTTAAATAAGCCTCCAATTAATAATTATACAATACTGTTTACCTCCAACCATGATAGACAGATTAAAAGAGAAAAGGGACATTCAACAGACTGCATATTATTATTATTATTATTATTATTCATTAACAATGACAAAATGTTATGGCCATATTCATAAACTCTAGTCTTAAATAATGACATTTTGGATACTGCAAAAGAATTAAACAACAGGATTGACACAACTACTAATAAAACAAACACACCAAAATGTCTAACCTTATTAAATCTTTTCCATGTTAAAGATGTAATTATGCATATTCTTGTATTTTTAGGTTTTTTAAACTTTTTTTTTTTTTTAATTCAGATTATGGATTCTGTGTGCTTTTTAGGGTTGTCAATCAATTAAAATATTTAATTGTGATTGATCACACATTTTTTTATCTGTTCAAAATGTACCCTCAAGGGAGATTTGTCAAGTATTTAATACTCTTATTAACATGGGAGTGGGCAAATATGCTGCTTTATACAAATGTATGTATATATTTATTATTACAAATCAATTAACAACACAAAATAATGACAAATATTGTCCAGAAACCCTCACAGGTACTGCATTTAGCATAAAGAATATGCTCAAATCATAACATGGCAACAACAGCTGTCAGTGTGTCAGTGTGCTGACTTGACTATAACTTACCCCAAACTACATGTGATAATCCTAAAGTTGGCATGTCTGTAAAGGGGAGACTCGTGGGTACTCATATAACCCATTTTCATTCACATATCTGGAGGTCAGAGGTCAAGGGACCCCTTTGAAAATGGCCATGCCAGTTTTTCCTTGCCAAAATTCAGCTCAAGTATGTCACTCACATTATCACGTTACCTTTGACAGCCCTAGTGCTTTTAATTCAGTTTGAGTCATTTTACTTGTGTTACTTGTGTGATCAATGATTTAATGCTTGATATGTTTCTACTCAAAGTAGCCTGTAGAATGAAACATGAGAAAACTTGAGCTTCCAGATATAACAGTAATAAGAAACACCTGGTGTGTAACTTAGCCCACTGGTTCCCAACCTGGGGGTCGCGAGGCCTTCTTGATTTTAAGGGGTATAAGACAACCTTTTTTAATAAATATACAGTTGGCCTATATCTCGGTATTTCATTCATTTCTGTGTGATATATAAATATATAAAACTCCCTACAGTTATTGTGTTCACTATTTGGGTTAACTGTGCAGTTTATCAGTTGTTCTGTACTGTTATTGTTATGAATGGAATATGATATGAAATATCCCTAAAATGTGTCACTTACTCAGGGGTCGTCAGTTTACTCACTGATAGAAAAGGAAAAAAGGTTGTGAACCAGTGACTGCTCAGGTTCTGCCGAGGCCCGACTGTGAGGACTTCCTGTAGTTGGAGCTGTAGTCTGAGTGAGTGTCTACCATCTAGTGGCCACTTCAGAGAAACATTCAGAGACGCCAGGAGAGACAATTCAGCTGGTCGCATTACTTCCTTTAATAAACTGAACCAAGAAAACACATATTACAAAATATTTTTTTCTTTTTTACAGACACATGAAATCATTTTCTCCTCCTTTTCCTTTTCCAACGCAAAAAAAAAAGGAAACAGAACTATGGACCATTCTTTTTTTTTTTTTTAAGCGTGTATCATTTCCTTTAGGTAGAAAATAAATGCACCGAAAAAAAAACAAAATTGCACAAGTTGGCAGGGAGGCGACGACATATTAGACGAGGCTTTCACAGCCCACCAGGAAAAGCCGGAAGAGTCAGTTTCTGTGTGTGTATATTATGTTTCTAGCTTTTTTTTACTTCAACTAGCAGAGTAGCACGTGTATTATGGAGCAGTCCGTCGTAATATAGTGGTTTAATCCTTATTTTGAGACAGGAAGGTGAGTACTTGTTGGGACACAGAGGGGTTGTTTGTGGGCCGAGAACACATTGAAATTCAGCTGAGTTGATGACAGACAGGGTATAATATGGAACAGTTGGGTAAACATAAAAAAAAAAAAAAAATACAGTCCTGCAGATGTACACTGTTGTAGGTGCCATCCAAAACAGAAACTTAACCCACACTTCCCCGCTAGGCCGAGATCATTCAGGGGTCGCTGGGGCCACGACGGAGGCACAAAGCTGAAAACGAGGGAGCGCTATCCAGCATGTAAGGTTCAATGGGAAACTCATGGTCCTCCAGCGGTGTCAAATATACCCATTACACAGTACACTGTCGCAGACACCACCCCATCACAGAGTGGAAGACTTCATCCTTCCAAAACACTGATTTACTAAAGCGGGCACTGCCGTGGACATGACAATCATTTGTTTTGGGAAGAAAGAAAAAGATCACAGCTGCTTTCTAAGTTGAGTGTCGGCTGCACGGCACTCAAATTTGGAAGCTAAACTTCATTCAAGTCAGGACCTTCAGTCGACAGGAAAGAGCAAGGGATACATGGATGGTTAAAGGTCAGACCGACCACAGGTCTAAACAACACAGCTTGTTCAGAGGGCAGTGATGTTCGTGACCTGAAGAGGTCCTTAATCTCTTTCTTTTCAGACATTCAACATCTTTGATTCAACTTTAGCTACCTGCTCATGGGCCAGTGAGTCCTAATCTGAAGGTGTCCCTCTGCGTTTCCCTTCAGGCCAGGATTGCCGGAGCCGTCCCCAGGGCGCCCAGGTCTGTCTCACCGGGGGGAGCGGACTGAGGGTCAGCGGGCAGCTCCATGGGCAAAGCGGAGGTCCTGGTCTTTCGGGAACTGCGCTGCAGCGGTAGGAGCAGCGGTCCCCAGTCCTGCTGGGGCCTCAGCTGCAGCCACAGCGTCCACAGCGGGAGACGGGTCCTTGCTGCGCTGAGGGGCCCCGGCTTCCGAGTCCTGCTGAGAGATGAGCTGGAGCAAGGCAGCTGCCACGGCGGGGCTGATGTCCTGGCTGGGTTGGGTCTCAGACCCGGCCTGCTGGGCGTTTCCAAGGAGGAGAGCCGACGGAGGAGGCCCGGGTGGAGAGGGCGGACGCTGCTCGCCAGATGGAGGCACCTGGTTGGACCCTTTCCTTTTTGATGCTGCGCCATCTGAAGGAGCCAAACAGGACAGAGGACAAAACGTTAGGCATCACGGAATATGTTTACTTCATTGTGGACTATCTACACAATAACCCTTAATCTGATTTGTCATCCTATACGTCTAATTTGCAGTTACAGAAAGTAAAAACGTATTTGTCAAATGGGCCTGACATGGAGCTATACAATGTTGACATTCCTACCTTCACCACAAGAGGGAGAGCAGAGCACTCTAAATGTCTCTTCACATATTTCAGTACCATTTTAAGGGAAAACATATCCGGTATTGTTGCAATAAAGTTGGTACGATACAATAACAATAAAAATATTCAGACCTAGAAAACAAAAACTGTGTCAGGCCTCTGATAAACTCTACAGTTACGCACCTGTACACAGAGTTAATCTCAAAGTAGAAAATAGAAAAAAGTGCTTTTATTTTAACGTGATTCATCATCACTGTTAACGAATGTTTATTAAACATAACAAAGCACTAAATTTATTCACTATATGGGTCCAAAATAATAATTGCATTAATGTATGCAAAACAGATGCGTCTATATTTGTTTGTCCTCCAAACAACCGACTTGAACAAAAGGAAAAATGCAGGAACTAGATGAGAAAACATTAGGAAGGGCATGTACGGCTGGATGAACAGAAAGGGTGACTTATGTAGGAGAATTTTAAGTATTATAAAAGGTCAGGACAAGATTACTAAAACAGGTTAGTCGCATTTTCTTTTCCCATCTAAAGCAGTGCAAGGCAAACCAAAAGGAGGAAAGGGGTTTCTCCTTGACAGGAGAAATAACCAGAAGAAAACAGGACTGTTACCATTCCAGTGTCAGCAGCATAGTCAATAGTTTTATTCAACTTGCTAATCACATCTTTGAATTAATATCTGAGTCAGAGTGAACAGCTTAAAACAAAAAAAACAAAAAGAAAAAGTGTGACAAACCAAAGTTTAAAAAGAAACACATGCAGGTGAGGTCTAAAGATTCAAAACATTTATTTCCACTTGATAATTTATTAGACTTTCTTCATAAAAAGGCTGACATTACAGACTGTTTTAAAGCAACATCGCTTCCTGTGAAGAATCCATGACACCTGCTTTATAATGAAAATGAGGTGAGAACACGTGTGGAGATGGGACAGACACAGAAACAAAGACTGTGAGAGAAAGAAATAAGGAAGTGGGAGGAGAAACGTGGAAGGGAACAAATACAGTGTGAACCTTTTCTTTTCACTCAAATGAAAAAAACTTTCTTCTGGTTTATTGAGTACACCAGTGAGAGATGTCCATGTGCACCAAACCTTTGCCCCGGGTTACCAAGGTCACATGACGACAAACGCTCGACAGACTTTTCGCGAGGTACTGCATTTTTCAATATGTCAGGCGGTAAAAGGGGACAGTGGTGAGCGCGTGAGGAATGTCAGGGATAAAGGAAGGGGCTGGGGGGATGAATGATAACGTCTAATGGCCCAATTCAGTTGGTTAATTGAGAATTTAGTTGATTTCGTCAGGTAGTCTAAAGTTTAATTAATTTGAGTATACAGGATTTTGGAGTAACTCATTCAGCTTCTGTTTGTTCTCTGCCCTGCTCTCCTCATTCTTGCAGTCCCCAGTGAATTTCACCTGACCCCCCCTTTTTTCCCCCACCGTCTAGAGACTAAACCGTGACTTGCCCTTGCGATCAGTAGTAGAGGCGGACGAACCGCGCATTAGTGCCTCCTCTGATTGGACGCCATTGCTCTCGTCGCCTTGCTCCTCGGTTTGCGGTTTGATGATGTGGCCCAAAATGAGAGCCAGCAGGTTGGCCTGGTCTTCCTGGCTGAGCGGTGGGTCTCCGGATGCCGGCGAGAGTTCCTGGGGTTCGGGGGGCGGCTCTGGGGGCTGGGACCTGCCAGCAGGCTGGGCCTGGTCCTCTGGAGCCCCCTGGTGGTCAGCGGCCTCGCTGAGGGCAGACAACGACTGGCTGAGAGTCTCTGGGTTGGAGAGGTTGAGGAGCTGGGCCACCTGGGGCAGGCTGAGGTCCGTCTGTCCCTGGAGGAGATTCAGCAGCACCGCCAGCTCAGTCTGGTTCAACTGCTCTGCAGCAACTCCCAGGCCTGAACACATTCACGCAACCACAGTTCAAACTATCAAAACGCAATACCTTACTAACAAAAAACCAAACATTTGGGTTGCAACTAACTATTACTTTTTTATATTTTCTCGATAAAGTGATTAGTCGTTTGGTGAAAAATCACGTCCTCAAATGTCTTGTTTTGTCCACAACTCAAATATATTCAGTTTACTGTCAGAGGAGTAAAGAAACCTGAAAATAATCACATTTAATAAGATGGAATCAGAGATTTTTCTTTTTTTTTTTTCTTAAAAAATTACTAAAACGGATTAATCAATTGTCAAAATAGTCTGGTTTTATTTTATTAGTTGACAACTAATTGATTAATCGATTAATCAATTAATCAATTAATCGTTGCATCTCTAATTTCTTCTGCATCATTCTAAATTACTTTTCACTTGCAAGCAGTCCAACAACAGCATACTGCACTCCATCTCTGTCAACATAGGTAACATACAAGTACACTAATATCAGGACAATCAGAAAACACTACTACGAAGTTTGCAGTGTGTTGCAAAAGCGGAATATTGAAACTAGTGCTGCGTATTGGCAAGAATCTGGTGATAGGATACGCATCATAATACAGGGATAACGATTCAATATATTGAAATATATTGCGAATCTGTAACTGTCATAGTAGCAGAAACAGACCATTTTAGAATAGGAGAAAATAACACATCTGTACTGCATGCAAAAAAAATGCATGTTTTTGCCCAAAACTGCATGGGATTATCATAAAGAGGCGTGTCTGCAAAAGGGAGAATAATGTTTTCATTCACATATCTCAGGCTATTAAATAGCCGTCATCAGTCCCTATAAGCCCCATAGACGTGGGTCAATAGGGGCCTACTACACCCAGTATTAGGTTTTATCATCTATTCAATTCACATGGTAGATCACAGAAGGAAGGTATAAAAGAACATGACAGCAACCTCTAGCGACCGTAGTAACTTGTTTTAGGTTGTCGGTTTGTTGGTTGGTTGTTGTTTGGAATCCCCGGATGTGTGTGGAGGCTGGCGTGTCTGTCGCCGCTTCCCTCTCCGCTGCAAAATTGTATTTTTCCTCTGTTTTATTTATCAGTATGATTTTGTGTGCCCTCTTTGTAAATCGTCCTTGGGTTTCTTGAAAGGCGCTATATAAGTCCAATTTATTATTATTATTATTATGACAGGAGCAGAAGTGATAGTCAGGTGCAAATGTCCGGAGCAAAACTCAGTGTGAAACTCTATAAAAGGTCGGAGGTCTGGGATGATGGATACAAAACACAGGGCTTTCACAAAGGAGACCAGGGTTCGTATCCTGTTTGAAACCAACAACATGTAGTTGGCTTTCCGTTCATAATTATTTTAACTGTTTTTTTTGCCTAAACCTAAAGAATAGAATTTGTTAGTGTTCAAAATGTAACGTTTCATTCAGTTTTGGTGTTGCAAGGTGTTGCTTTTAAGTTTTACTTTCACGAGATAATAGGCGTAGCATGCCTCTAATGACCCACATCTATGGTGCTTATAGCGACTGATAATGGCAATTTAATGGCCTGATAACTGTTGAATCGGGTGCATATCTTGGAGGTCAAGTGACCCCTTTAAAAATGTCCATGCCTGTTTTTCCTCACCAACATTTAGCTTAACTTTGGAGCGTTATTTAGCCTCCTTTACGACAATCTAGTATGATGGTTGGCACCAATGGATTCCTTAGGTTTTCTAGTTTCATATCATGCCTTTGCTTTAGCTTTAAAACTGAGCTCGCTACAACCTCCGACATACAGAATAGCGGCTGTCGGATTTTTAAGAGGTTAAATAAAAAAATCAATACAGTGTTTTGTAGAGTCGATACAGTATCATAAAACACAATATCGCAACACTCATGTATATCAATCTTACACCTGTAATTTGAACACTTAATACAAAGCAGCGTTTCTGCTAAAAGGCTTTTGAGAGGCGGCTGTTACCTGACAACTCACTCTCTAAGTTGGCTGTGGAGGGCGGTTTCCCTGGAGGAGGCGGCGGGGCTCCAGCGGGGCTTTGGGTTTGGGGCCGGCTGTTCTCTCCACTGGAGGTCCCTGTCGCCTCCTTACGGGGCACTTTGGGCGCAGGCACATCCTCGGGCACCCCGCTCTGACGTGCACGTCGTCGCTTCTTACTCCACAGCTCATGGCAGTCCTGATGGTGAGGAAGACTGGAGATGGAGCAAAAAGAAATTATTATAGCACAACGCTCTAACGCAACATGAATTAGAAATCAATCAAATAGAATGAAGGAAATGTCCTGAATGAGATATATAAGCCATAAAAAGTATTAACAGAGTACCTGTGAAATATTTCCTACCACCTATCTCTCACAATGTGAAAAACAAATCTGATACTATATATGAAAGGTGAAAGCGGAGGCCGAGGGGCTACTGACTCTGGCGGCGGCATCTTGCTGGGCTCAACGTTACTCAGAAAGTCACTACTGAGAGCGTTCTCCGATGAGCAGCGCCGTGCGGGGTCGAGGGTCAGCATTCGGTCCAGCAGGTCCAGGGCAGGAGTAGGTAAACTGTGCAGAAGGGGAGAGATTTTTCAGCTGTGGACGAACAGACGAAGGGCTTGATCACAGCTACTGTGGGGAAGCTCAGCACAGCTACGTACAAGGCAAACTCCTCCCGCAGCCGCCGTCTGTACTGCTTCTTGGGTTTCATGGTGTTGAAGAGTGGAAGTTTAATGACGTCAGGCCAGACTGCAGGACAGGGACTCCCGCACAGACGGCTGAGGGAAATGACAGAGAAAGGCAAAGATGGGCTCAGTGACGGAGGAACAGAGAAATCTGGGTGTGGAGGTTGCAGCAGAGGTTACTACTTGAGATGTTGAGTTGAGGAAGGGGCAGCCTACCTGATGAGCTCCAGCTGTAGAAGCTCCTGGTTCGCCTGGAAGATGGGCTTCTTGGTAAAAAGCTCCCCAAGAATACACCTGAACCGTGACAAAGATGGGTAGAGGTAGTAAGAAAATATATACTCCCACACATCAAGCTTAAACTAAGTTTAAAACAGTGTCTCAAAGTGTGAATGTCAGACAGGACGATCATGACTGTGACCAATAAATACTATATATTAAGATACATTTCTACAATACTATACATCCTATGAGAAAGATTTTCCTCTCAGATTCTGATATGAGTTATTACAGATAAAGAAGACAAAGAAGTGCACATCAATACAAGAGGAGTGTAGAAGTTGTTGTGTGGAAATGTATGGCTGGTGCAAAGGCTCAGAATTTTACATAATGCTTAAAAACAACAAACAATTTGCATTAAATAGTCTTCTGCTATAAATGAAGTTTACAGCACACAGGCGAAAAGAGAATCAAGCATCTCACTCCTGACTGAGCTCACGGTGCTTCAGGATGAAAAACATAATGGATTCAGTGTGCTGCAAACATCCAGTCTGCACATAATGTATTTGAAACGGATTTTCTTACATGGAAGAAAAAAATATACTTTCAATATATCTGTTATTTATTTTTTCTGTCAAGTTTTCCTATGATTCCATAAAAAAATATCACCAAACATATCAACTACGGTAGTGTACCATGGTGGGTGGGATACGAAGTTGGAAGACATGCACACTGTCTTTTTAAAAACAGACAATGCAGCTTTGATGTATTCTCACTTACTGTTTGTAGATTTATTTAGTGATACAGGGATGAAAATAGCAGATTCAAATGCTTATTTTCCCAAAATGGGATAGGGTTAAAGCAACTGGTGCCAAGTTCATGCCCAAATTCTGACAATGTGACGGTACTCGCTTTTCTACAGTACCGCAGGTACCGGGGATCAGGACTCGAGACGAATACCGTCCCGTCTTCCTAGGGACGATAGAAAATGTAAGCCTAACTATCGCTCAACTAGTGACCAACTGAACCAAGCGCGGACTCTAAAACCCGATAGGACACAGTAAACTCGTTATTGATGCCTTTCCCTGATAATGATACATTTGTGAACAACAAATCTGTGTTGAAATTAGCAGGAGAGCTAGTTAGAGTTAGCCGTCAGCAGCCGGCGGGCAGCACAGTCCTGCCTGGCTACATAACGGAGCTAACAGCTAACATTAACAGAGGTTGCATCGAGTTACATTATGATACCTTCAGGCTCTATTCAGTAAATATGAATATTGGGCGAAGGTAAATTATAACTATATCATGATGTGTTCAAATACAATCTTATAAAATGTAGTTTTTGGCGAGAAACTTGAATATATACAGTTGTTTGAGTGTTTGTTTTGTTTTTGTTTTTTACCGTGGTATCAAATTGGGTATCGAAAGTCATGGAATTTCACTGGTATTGGTATCGACTACTAAATATCTGGTATCGTGACATCAGTAAATTACATCCATTTGAATGAAAGGTTCACCAACGAAACATTAGCTCAAATCCACATGAGTTCATGAAGCCGACACTACATTATAGAATGGAGGAGTACGTATGTGAAAGAGGAAATAGTGTGAATGAACAGAGAGATGTGCTGCCATGGCAGCGTCATACTCACCCACAGCTCCATACATCAATGGCTGGAGAGTATCTCTCCTCTCCCAGCAGGAGTTCAGGGGGGCGGTACCATAGTGTGATTACTTTATTAGTGTACGGCCGACTGAGGGGGACAAGGAAAGAGAGACGACGGTGAGACACAGTATACAGTCATAGAGCATCCATCTCTCTGAAGGACAACAACGTGACAAACACCACCATCTAGTGGAGAGTCATGGTGAGGTTTAATTACTGCTTCAATCATCATAAAGACAGTTAATCATATACTTAAATTACAGAAGCAAGCAGATGAGGTGCCCATATATATTGCATACATTTATGAGGAAAAATATGTAGATGAAAAACACTCTTGTCTTACCTTTCCTCTGAATTGTAAAGCCGGGCCAAACCGAAGTCAGCCAGTTTG
Organism: Sebastiscus albofasciatus; assembly: GCA_916701655.1. Classification (NCBI taxonomy): domain Eukaryota; kingdom Metazoa; phylum Chordata; class Actinopteri; order Perciformes; family Sebastidae; genus Sebastiscus; species Sebastiscus albofasciatus. The sequence continues at coordinate 33,100 of CAKAOI010047499.1, forward strand.
ATCTGACCTCTGCACGAAGAAAACAAAAATGCGAGATCAGAAGCAACAAACAAGCTCTGTCAACAATTACAAATTACTGAGACACAAAATACAACTCAACTCATCTTTTGGAGCCAGACAGGTTATTTTGAATAACGAGTTTGCATTCATACAAAACAAAATTAAGAATTTTGAAATCCAAATCTTTTTATTCTTTTTTGTCCGTTTCAGGTTATTAAATACTGACACAAGTTATTAGTTCACTAATATTGTAAGTGAATGAAAAATGCACACTTCATATCAATAAAGTGAGCGTTCAAACTCAAAAGCAAATGTCAGGTAACAAATGTCCAAACTCCAAATGTCTGTTTACAGTCAGTTGTACAGTAGCAGGGCAGTAAACGAGAGCAAACTGCAGCGTGGCTTTAAATGCTCCATTCCACAGCAAAACCCACATTTCAGCTACTTTTTATTAGCATCTTAGCTCGTTTAGCTTCCCCTTGCATCCTGTAATGTTTGTAGATTGGATGCAGAATTGTACAGAGCGAGCAGCTGTGAGAAGTTGCTGTATGTACTCCTTCACTGCCGTTATTTGAAGCGCCCAGTTGGTAGCAAAGTAATTAGCTTTGCTGCTGACGCACCTCGAAACACTCGCATTCCCGTCATTAAAGTTAGCATTCGACTGCTTTTTGGTCTTGAGTTTACAGTATTTACAGACTACAGCTGCTTTTAAACCATCTGCAGCAATGTTCAAAGTTGTTGACGCGGATAATGCTGCATCATATCGGATACTGTTAATGTCCATTAGCGTAAGGGGATCAGAGTCACTAAAGTAAACAAACAAACATTAATCAAAAGTAGATCAAACAACATGTAGGTGATACTGATGCATCAAAATTCACCTAAAACAGCGGTTACTGCTGAACAACTGATTGGTAAAGGCACAGCTGCTATTGCAAATGAACCACATTAGAGACACTACGATATTTCCCTCCTGGTGTCCACGGTTCCTGCTCCTTACCTGTTGTTGAGCAGTATGTTGGAGCATTTGATGTCTCTGTGCAGGAAGTTGTTCTTATGGCAGTAGTCCAGACCCTCCATCAGCTGGCGCATGAAGCTGCGGACGTGCTCATGGGAGAACTGGACCAGGCCCGACTCCAGCAGGCCCATCAGGTCGTGGTCCATGTACTCAAACACCAGGTAAAAAGCACCTAAACACAGAGGGGCGGTGCATTTAGAAATCAGAAACATGAACCACAAGGCTGGAGGTTAGAGAATTGGGCCTGTGACAAGAGGGTTGCTATGTACTTTGACCAGCTCAGAAAATTTAAACTAACTTTAAATTTGCTTCTCAGTAGATTAGAATACTCTACAGTGAACACTCTACTGAAATTGTGCAAACCATTGTGCTTTGTCATAACTGCAGAGCCAGCTACAGTACAGTTCCGCTTATCCAGGGCCGGGTCGCGGGGGCAGCAGGCTAAGCAGGGAATTCCAGACACCCCTCTCCCCAGCAACGTTTTCCAGCTCTTCCTGGGGGACCCCGAGGCTTTCCCAGGCCAGACAAAATATGTACTCTCTCCAGCGTGCTCTGGCCTCTTACCAGTTGGACGTGCCCAGAAAACCTCCAAAAGGGAGGCGTCTAGGAGGATCCTGATCAGATGCCCCAACCACCTTAGCTGGCCCCTTTTGACGCGAAGGAGCAGCGGCTCTACTCCGAGTTCACTCCAGATGTCTGAGCTCCTCACCCTATCTCTAAGGCTGAGCCCAGCCACCCTACGAAGGAAACTCATTTCGGCCGCTTGTATCCGCAATCTCATTCTTTCGGTCACTACCCAAAGCTCATGACCATAGGTGAGGGTCGGCACGTAGGTGGACCGGTAAATCGAGAACTTGGCCTTCCGGCTCAGCTCCCTTTTCATCACAACAGTCCGGTAGAGCAGTTTTCCCTCACTAGTGAACAAGACCCTGTGATACTTAAACTCCCTCGCTGGGGACAAAAGACTCCAATCCACTGGTTTCCGGCAGAGAACCATAGCCTCAGACTTGGAATGTGAATGTATATTTCTCAAAGTGTAAATCAGCACTGCTCTATGTGCAGTGTTGTGCACGAATGCTAAAAGAGCGTATCCATTGAACATGCTCATGTTTTCGGTGAACGGAATGTATTAGCGTGAACGTGAGCCTTGTAAACTCTCGGGACAGTTAACAACACTCAGGTACCGTGTGGCCGCCATGGCAGTGCAATCAAAGGAGCAGCAGCCACTGTCTGTTCCATCAGCGCCTCCAAAGTCTCAAAAGTCAACTTGACAAGCGAGCGTTGAGCAGTTGCAAGCGTGCAGGGAAGGTCGAGCCCGCGCTCATTACAGCCATGTGCTTGTGGGCCCGCATTTGTGCATGCGGAGCAGAAATTCTCCCTCGCGAGAATGCTTTTCCACTTGCGCATACTGTTCTGTGCACTCTTTTCAGTCAAACAGCAGTTTGTTCTTTATTATCATAATTACAACGAAGCGGTCGTTGACTTTTGAATCTCAGGCTCCCTTCAACAATGCTCCCTAAATATGTAGGCCAATATAAAAAAAGAAAAATCACACAAGTAAAAGCAAACTGAGAATCTAAGACATAAAATAGTTCAAGTTAAAATATAGTGCTAAAATATAAACAAATATAAAATAAAGTAATATTAATTTGTGGTAGACAGTATTTCAAATGGATAAATACAAAATGTAAACAGGAATGTAGTAATGTATATGCATATGATAAGCATTATATAGGCCTATATATACTAGTTTATTTTAATCTGTGTGAATTGAGCTTCTCTTATGAAGTGTGAACTTGCACAGCCCTGCTTTATGTGGGTTGAATCTTTAAAGAAAGGATGTTCAAGTGAATCATCACTGTGGACTTCATCTGCTGCCAAAGCCAAACCAACTGTAGTAATTATATCAGTCCTAGTTGTTGTGGGTTTTCTTCTAGACGCAGATTAAGAGTGGGTTGAATAAAAAAAAAAACACTCCACATATTTCCTGATTTTCTTTTTAACTGAGAATGGTTAAACTTCTGCTATAAATCTGAGTTATTAAAGTTTTCTGATGGTGCCACACATTTGTTTACATTAGTATGGTTTGTAAAAACTGGAGTAAATCTATTATTTTCCATGCACATGTCAACCTCTATATATATTTACATTGGGTGTGTATTTATCACTCTCAGATAATTAAATACACATTTTGAAACAAGACCTACAACCCGATACACTGCGTTATAAAGCTGATCTGATTCAAATCAACTCAAATTCCTTATTCAGCTTAATTTAACTATGATTTGACACTTAACTATACATGAATTTAAATGTTTGAGTTTTGACTGACATTAACTCCCAAAAAAAATCTTCTGCTGCACCAACAAGAGTAAATTATGGGCAGTGATATACGTGGTAGGGATACAATGGGCAAAATGATACATAAGAGGCGTAGAAATGTGTCTGTTGTCCTGTTTTTGCATCAAACAAATCTGTGTTTTGTTTTTGTTTTTTAAACACAAGGTATTTACAGGTCTGTCTTTTATATAATAAATTAGTGAGTTTGTCTTTATTCATTTTCATGGTATTATTCAACCTGTGATTATCACTGCAGCTCTGAGCAATGTGCACAACGGTGATGGAAGAAAATCCACACCATGACTGCCTTTCTTTGGAGACAGGTTGCAGTTCACAGCTGGTGTTTCAATGGAAAACATTTCCATCAACATGTGTCACTGTTTATAGCCAGAAGAACATCGTGTCTCAAAGTTTCAGTTAGACAGCAGCAGAGCAGCATTTTTCCATTTTACCCAGCTCTGGCTGATGATTTCTAACCTTCTTACCTTTGTCCTTTTTAAAGTCAAGTGCATCCTGCTTGTCGGTGACGATCTCTTTCATGTTGACAACACTGCGGTGCTTGAGCTGCCTCAAGATCTTGATCTCTCTAATGGCTGTGATGGGAAAACCCTCCTTTTCATTGTCCAAACGCACTTTCTTCAAAGCCACCAGTTCACCTGTTAAAAAGAGTATTTAGAGAACCAGGCACAATAAGAATTGGCCTCAGCCTAAAACACATGAGAGTACTACAGTGACTAAAGTCCAGATAGTAATCCCTTACCAGTGTCTTTGTCCTTGGCCTTGTACACTTGGCCGTAGGTGCCTTCCCCTATGATGCCAATGATGTCGAATTTATCTACACAGCGTTTGCCCCAGTCGCTCTGGGTATGTTTGCGCTCACCATATCGCGGACAGCAAATCCTGTAAACCATCAGAAAGAAAATCAGATTAGACTTAATGTGGGATTAAGAAAAGGTAGATTGGAAGTGGGCGAGTAATAAAAAAGAAACTGACTTTGGTCTCTTCTTAAGGACTGTCTGGGGTAGCGGAGGGGCCTGGTGGATGGCGAACTGTGGGGGTGAGGAGTCACCTCCAGTCAGGGTGGGCGGTAAAGGAAGGTCGATGAGTGACGGCCGGCTCCGAACTTCCTTCTCTTTCCTAGATAGCCTCTGAGGAGGGGTGGACTTCTTTGGACTGACGGTGCAAAATACAAAAGAGTTTTAGAGAAAAGTATACTCGATTAAAGAGACAGAGGAGAAGCAGATATTAGATATGAACTTAAAAAGGTGCACTCCTTGATTGTGAACCCCAGATCACCAGATTTTCACCCAGCTCACTGTTTATTGTAAAACAACAGCAGGAAAAAACATGCAACTCAGTGGGTGGGGCAGAGGAGAGCGCGAGCCTTCGAGCTTACATTAACAGGAGCTTTGTGATAATCTATAATCAAAGTTATCAGGTGCATCTTACTCTGTTTAGTAATGTTGACCATGTGAACACCCACAGGTGTTTTCAGTTAATCTGGCTGATTAGACCTCTTCTCAGGACTGTGTGGGCATGCATAGACTAATTGTTTGACATCCTCCTGAGTCTCCAAATTACACCTTTATCATTCTTATTGGTAGGTGAAGATTTGTGACCTAATAAATTTGTGACCACAGTTACTGTGGCTGAGTAGACGTCTAATCAGCCACAGTAACTGAAAACACCTGTGTGGGTGTACAGAGGTTTTAACATACAGGAGTTGATGTACAGTGAGTCCAAAGGAGAATTTGTGCCAATTACAGAATATAAGTAAACTGTCAACATTAAGTCTCATTTGTGAAAGTCTGTTATGCCATCTTCACGATGGTGTGCTAACTGAACCAAAAAGTGAATGCGACCTTGTGTACCAGGGTATTAAAGAGAGGCAGGCGGCCCACAACAAAAACATGAACTTTTCCTGAAGGTTTAAACCAAAGAGAGAATATGAGTGTGTCACTTTGATTTAAATGTGTGACGTAATACTTTTTGTAGTATGACAATTATCATAATTAATTAATGCCTAAAGGAGACAGAAATAATACCGTTTACTCATCACAAGTTACCATATCTAAAGTGTTGTCTTGAAATGTCTTGCTCTTACTTGACATGAGTAATGATGATGAATGGATAGCAACAAAAGAGACAAGCATAGAAATAAAATAGGAGTGGAAGCGATTCAACTGTTTGCTGTGGTAATTTGACTAGTGCAATGGAAAATGGTGATTGTTGTTAGTTGTTATAGTGACACCAGAACACACGTCAGTGGGGCCGTAAAGTGTGTGCTCGCTGGGAAGAGAACGGACTCCCGAACACCTGACTGGCTAGTTAGCTGGGTAGCTTGTCCTCAGGCGGAGGGACCGTTTAGACCCGGCGCTGCTGCTGGCCACCAGCTTGCTGTTCGGCTCATTTTCCGTAATCAGTGCAGCACCAAAGCCTGGCGGAACCAGCACTACAGCTAAGCAGCCAGCTGTCCCCTAGCTAGCTATCTTACTAATTCTACCATGCTTCAACGTCACACTGTTTACAGGAAGTGAGCCAAACAAAGTTGTAACTCATCTGGCGATAGCCATGTGCTTTCCTCTGCTGTGACAAGAGTGTGTGGATGAAGAATTAAGATGTTCAATTTGACTCATTTACATTTTCTATGTTCCTCGTAACGTTACTACTCCACTGCTCGTTTAGTCGTTTATTAATGCAAAGCCTCACCAGTGAGTCCACGACTTGCAGAAAGTATATTTAGTTTATACGGAAGTCTGGTCACTAAGGCAACGGTGCGCATAAAAATGCCTGCCGCTCTGACCATCCTGCTACTTTGATTTGAATGGGAATGTCCGTGCTACTCCTATATTCTATTTCTATGGAAGCAAGTGATGACTTCAGTGGTGTATTATCATGTATGTACTGTGAGCTATATTTTTTAAGCACAGATGTGAGTTGCACAAAATGTGACCTTCACTCCGTACAAGAGATGAGCATGCATTGAGACTAGTTTCCAGCGTGACATATACTATTTGTCTGTATCCCTGTTGGGGAGGGTTACTCACCTGTCCTGAGCGTTTCCCAGCAGAGCAGGCGGTAAAGGCAGGAGAGGCAGAGTCGACGTCTTGTGGAACGGGACCTGGCGGAGAGGGCTGCGTGCAGGAACCGGAGCTGGCGATTTGGCCTGGGAGGTGGTTGGGGGTGGAGGAAGCTGAACACTGGGAGGCTGAACACTTGTTTCAGCCTGAGGCGGCGGCGGTGGAACCTGGGTGGCTGGAGCGGGTGGCTCAGGAGGAGAGGGCTCGGGAGGAGCAGGAGAGCAGGTGGAAGGGGAAGGTAGAGGTGCGGTAACCTCATTTTCGGCACTGGGAGCATCCTGGGGTAATGGCGCGGGTGGTGGGGGCAGAGGTTCTTCTGCTTCTGCCGAGTCTATTTCTGGTTGGGGAGTCGCGGGTTTAGTGGGTCGTAAGGAGGAGGAGCCAGCAGATTTACGTGATAGTGCCGGGGAAGGTGTTGGTGCCGGTGGTGGCGCCGGTGGTGCTGGGGAAACACCACCACCACTAGCACGGGCAGCCGCCTCGGCAGCCTGCCGTTCCTTCTTCCTACGGCTCAGCTCTGCTCCCAGGCTGGAGGTTGGCGGCAGGCGAGAGGAGGGAGGAGAGCGGCTAGCTGGCCGGCTGCTGTGGGAGCTGGCCGCCGCTGCAACGGAGGAAGTATGCCTCTTGTTACGGGAACGAGAGGAGGAGCGGCGAGAAGACGAGTAGTGCATGGGGGAGCGACTCCTGGAGCGGCCAGAGCGTCTAAATAAAAGAAATACATTTTTTTAAAACAATGCTATAAACATTTCATATTCTGCTGCACCTTCCTCAAGTCAGAGATTATGATACAACATGTTGCATGTTTTTTGAGTGAGTAGTAAACTGAAACAACCTCTTCCATCACTAAACAAAATGGCCACTGATCACATCAAAATGAAAACAAAACCATATGGCCTTTTGACATGGAATGTAACAATTTAATAGACGTAAACAAGCCAAAACTGAAACAACGGTTGCTCTCAAAACCGAAAGACAGATTGGATCTAAAACTTTGATAGACTCTGAAGCCACAGCTTGGTCTTCCTCTTGTAATTTCCTTTACATTTACATTTGCTTTGACACACAAAATAATTAAGAAAATGTATGCAATTTTGAAAACATCTCAGGGCTCTTTTATTCTGCTGGTACAAATAATCTGTCCACTGCTCAATAAAAATGTAACTCCCAAGGTGCAGCTCTATTCGTTCAACCAAACGTGCCAAATGGAAATGATGACTGGCTTTGTACCATGTGGAAAAATATGAACCTGGTATTATACATGAAAATATATCTTATTATTTATAAAACAATGTTAACTGTTCTCACCACCAGGTGCCAGGTATAAAGAGAACAGCGGCTTATATCTACTGGCACAGGCCAGGGTTGCTGTGCCCTAACCTCCTCATGGTAGCCAAAAACATCATAGTTTATGGATATTTTGCACTGCAAAATAAAAAAAAGGTTAACTGTGCAGTCACCGGTCTGTCTTGACACTACCTCCATCCTTTAATTTCTCACCCTCAGGATTTTGTCTATGTTTTCTAGGGTCTATTAGGGACTCTAATAGCAAGCCTCCTTTTAAGAGTATATATTTGCAGGAGGAAGAAGGGCTCTGCAAGTTCAACAGGTGTGCCTGACTTTAAACCCACAATGCAGGTTGCTAATGTTTATTTAAATAGCCCGATAGGTAGTAAGCTAAATAGATGTACTTTATTGATCCCAAATTGGGACATTCTTGTGGTAAAGCGGCAGGTTATCCAGGCAAGTAACCTAGTAACCTGGAATATCAATATGTGTGTCACTATGCAACCCCACTATGCAAAAATACTACTAAAGATGGCCTTCTGTTTTAAACTTACAATGCAGGTTGCTAATGTTTGTTTAAATAGCCTGACAGGTAGTAAGCTAGATAGCTAGATAGATGTACTTTATTGATCCCAAATTGGGACATTCTTGTGGTAAAGCAGCAGGTCATTAAGGCAAGTCACCTAGTAACCTGGAACATCAATATGTGTGTCACTATGCAAAAATACTACAAAAGATGGCTTGATGGGTAAACTGGCCTTCTCATTTAAACTTACAATGCAGGTTGCTAATGTTTGTTTAAATAGCCCGATAGGTAGTAAGCTAGACAGCTAAATAGTTGTACTTTATTGATCCCAAATTGGGACATTCTTGTGGTAAAGCAGCAGGTTATCCAGGCAAGTAACCTAGTAACCTGGAATATCAATATGTGTGTCACTATGCAAAAATACTACTAAACTTCCATCAAAACACTCATCATGGCCCAATGAACAATGTGTGTCAGCTTTAGAACATATTCTGATATACGCACTGTCACTGACCTAGCACTTTTTAAATCTAAACTCAAGACTTTTTTATTTAGATTTGCTTTTAATACCTAGTAGCCCGGTGACATTTTTCCTGTGTTTTTTATGTATCTTTTTATGATTTTATGATATGTTGTGTTTTTATTCCTGTTATTTCTTGATGTTAATGTAAAGCACTTTGGGTACCTTTTGGTTATTGTAAAGGGCTATACAAATACATTTTGATTGATTGATTGATTTGATACATCTCACACTATGACTCTCATCCTCTGTCTGGTGAGTTCCAGCTTCTCCCATCTGGTCGGAGGTTAAGGGTCCCAAGGTGTGGAACAAAGCGCTACAGGAACAGTTTTGTTCCAGCTGCAATTGTTCACTTAAAAATAAGTCCTAGCAGCTTTTGCACATAATTATGGAAAGTTTATCCCTTTTCTCATTTTTATTGTGTCTTTTTTGTCCTGATATTTCAGTAGTTTTTTTTATATTGTTCTTGTGGCCTTCTCTTTTTGCTGGGTCCTGATTCCAGGTGAGTACTCTTTGTCATGTTTTTGGTATGTCTGTCTCTTGTCTGTGCTCTACCCTTATTTTCAATACAGATGTCATCCTCTATTTTTGCTGCAAAACAAATCTACCTATGGGTACAAATAAAGTCACCTGATATTCCCCAAGATTATAAGGCCACCTATGCAGCATCATATACTCACCGAGACATGGGGCTGGTGCTGGAGGACCTGCGGGTTCCATAGGGGCTGATGGATCGTCTCCTTGAGTACGGGCTGCTGTCCCTCTCGTAGCTGGAGGACCTGTGTCTGCTACCGTAGGGGCTTTCTGATCTCTGCCTGCTGCGACGGGACATATCCCCGTAAGGACCTGGGCTCTGCTGGTGCTGGCCCACCCTCCTCCTGGTGGAGTAGCTGTCATCCACCTGCTGCTGCTGCCCATACCCACTGCCCTGTGGACTCTCACTGCCTGCCACTCTTCTGGGACTTGGCGAGAGAGCAGCAGAGCTTGTTGCCTTCCTGCGAGGGCTACCTCTACTACTCGAAGACTTGCCTTTAAGGGTCGCCTTGTGGCTCTTTGCAGACTTGCGGTGGTGGGCTCTATCTGCTCGGTTCCTCTGGGAGGAGGAGGTGCGGCTGCTGCCTCCCTCTCCTCGGGCCTCTCTCCTCTGCTGCTTGTCTTTGCGAGACTTCCCTGACTTCCCACCGCTCTCCTTGCTCCGAGATGAAGATGTGGAGGACGTGGTGCTGCCTACACTGGCTGCAGGCTGCAGCTGGGTGGAGAGCATCAGCTTAGACTCACCACCCTCTGGATGCAGCTGGCGTTTGGATGAGAAGCCGGAAGAGGAGGAGGAGGCAGCTTTCTCCCTGCTCTTCCCAGAAATCTTCTCGCGGTCTTTGCTGCTCTTCTTCTTGTATCCACGTTCTCCATTGCCGGGGTCTCTAACTTTATTAGGGTCCTTGGGCTTTTTCCGGGAGTGTCTGTGCCCCCTGTTCCCTTTAACAACTTCTTCTTCTTCCTCTCCTTCTTCTCTACCGATATCGTCCCTATCGTAGTCAGGCGACGGAGGCTCCAGTCGGTCCCCGCCGGCGCCTCCTCTCTCTGAAGGCCTGGAGGACGGCGGGTCTGAGAAAGTGTCCGAGTCGGAGCTGATATCATCGTACTCCACCAGAGGCTTCACCGCGTTGACGCCAGGTGGCGCAGATGCAGCATCGGTGTTATAATCTCCCGGTCCCGGTGCTGCTCCTCGGTAATGTTTAGCTGATTTATGCCGTTTGCGTTTCGAAGAAGAAGACATTGAATGTTTTAACTGCACCTTGTTGCCTGTTGCTCTGCTCGTCGCCTTGGGAGTCGCAGAGGCCTGGGTCTGGGTCTGGTGTGCCACACCGCTAGATTCCGGCTTCCTCTTGGTCCCATGGTGTCGGTCCGACCCAGGCATCTCCTCCTCCTCCTCACGCCGGTACCTCTCCTCCTGCAACTGGGCCTCTCTGGTGGTCCAGGCAAGTCATTCACAGGAGAAACAGTACTCCCAAAACTAAAGTGTTACTAAGCAGAAAGAAAATAACACAAAATAAACACAAGCAAGGCCGCTCACGTCCAGTTTCTCCTCCTCCTCAATTCATTCCATGGTAGATCACCATTAGTTCGTCAAAAGCAGGAACAAAAAATGCCCAAGGTTGTTTCCCCAGTGCCTTTAAAGTATGTACACTGAATCAGTCAGAGATCTCAACCAAACATCGGAGCATTGTGGTGTCGTCTCCGGCTCAATTCTTAAGCTAGCTAGCTAGCTAATGCTCGGCGGTTAGCGGAGCTGACTCGTACAAAAAAAAGAAAAAGTCCTTTTTGTGAAAAAGTGTCCTTGTCCGGTGCCAAGTTAACTTTTATTCCACTGAATTACGGTCTTTTTAGCATTCAGAAACGAGCTAAAAACGCCTTCATTTTAAAAAAGGACGCTCGTTTCTCGGAACAAAATTTTGAAAACTTGACCCGGTTGGTACTGTTTACATGTTTATGTAAGTTTTTATCCCCTATAAAGTCAATAATGATTAGAAATCATAGTATTTTCGTGTGCAGTAGATGTTCCAGTTTATTATCAATGGCTCTGGGAATCAACCAGGCCTATATTTAGGGCGATGCTAGTGGATTTTAGTATCATCCACAGCCCTATCTGAAGGAGACTACAAACGCCATTGTGGCTCCTGTGACTAGCAACCTTCTGCGCACAGCGGAGGGAACCGGAAACCAGGGATGCTGTCAATCTTGGGCGTATCTTAGCAACGGCCTATCACAACCATAGAGCCCGCCTACTGGATGACTCGTGGTCGCAAAACTGCTCAGAGAGAGAGAGATGCATCCATCTGTTATAAAAAACATGTTTTCACCATTCAAGTATTACAGGATTTTTTTATGTGAAATGAAAAGAACACAAACAGCCTTTGGTCTCACGGGAAGTATCAGGATCATGGTGGGTTTGTAATTTTTTAAACATGGCAAAGGCTGGATTACTAACAGGCAAAGTGGGCAACTGCCCTATAGGGCCCTGAGAGCTCCAAGCTTTCCATGTGTCATCCATCTGGTTTGTGCTAATTTAATTGAAAATGTGTTTAGGAATATGCCCAATATCAACTGACATGATAAGGGCCTAACTTTATAGTAGGCGCTGCTTAATAGGCTCAAATAGTAGGCCTATAAGGCAAGAATACTTAATTATATGTTTCTTAAGTATATCTCAATCAAAAGATTAAGTACAAGTAGGCCTATAAAGCAATAATACTTAATTATACTTTTCTTAAGTATATCTTAATCAAAAGATTAAGTACAAGTAGGCCTATAAGTCAAGTATACTTATACTTTGCTGTATATTTGTCAGTATAAGCCAAGTATACTAAGACTTTTCTGCATACTTGTCAGTATAAGCCGAGTATACTTAGACTTTTCTACTACTATTACAGGCCAAGTATACCTTTCTGTTGGCCTATAAGGCAAGAATACTAAATTATACTTTTCTTAAGTATATCTCGATCAAAAGATTAAGTACAAGTAGGCTTATAAGTCAAGTATACTTACTCTTTTCCGTATATTTGTCAGTATAAGCCAAGTATACTTAGACTTTTCTGTATACTCGTCAGTATAAGCAAAGTATACTTACTTTTATGTATACTTGTCAGTATGAGCCGAGTATACTTATGTATCATTTTGTTCAGTATATCTCTGATAAGTACATAAAAAGGAACTGAAAGTATACTCTCTTAGTTTAAGTTTAAAAGAAGTATTCTAATAGCACAGTTGAATATACTTCTTTTTGGTAAGGGTAACTAATTTTGAGGCTGTGTCTTGAGGAGGGGCCCATGTGCCAAAATCTAATCTTAAGACCTTCCTTATCTCATTGCATATTCCTAAATTAATGTGTTTATATGACTCCAGAGCAAATCTGGGGCCAGGTAATATTCTAGCAGATACACCACAGAAAATGTTGCTTAAAGATAAGATAATATTAAACTTTATCCTGAGGGAAAGTGAGAAAGTGCAAATATATAAAGTTCAAATAAACACAATATATACACAATAAAGATTATCAATTAGGTGCCAAAAAGCAGATGTACACAATGCCAGATATGTATAGGTTAACAGTAAGTGTCATAATTATAAACAGAGTAACAGTAAGGTGCAAATTCAAAATGCCAAAAGTAAGCAGTTAGCGGTGAGGGTTATAAAAATAATCAGATGTATGGTAAGGTGCAAATCCAAACAGCTGAAAAGGAGTCTGGAGTCAACAGTGTTTTGGACCACAAGATCAATATCTCTCACTCATATAGGCACTTATTTATACAAATATGAAGGCCATCCTTTTGTTGGTGCAAAACAAAAGACAGTTTATCAGACAGTCCACGCTGTGTTTTTATACATTTTTGGTATATTCGGATATGTTCGTTGCACAGAGTTCTGTCCTTGCTGATTATGCACAAGAAAGGCAGCTTCTCACACTTAATAATTTGTAATAATATACAGTGGCATCAAGGTCAATACTGCACCTCTAGATAAGAATTTAGACACACTTAAATGAATACAGGCATGGTAATAATAAGCAGTTAACACGAGACAATTGTGCTCTCAAACAGTGCTCTATTACCACACATAGAGTAAGAATTGTATTTTCCAGTACACTGTCTGACTCTCTACGTGAGGTAGATTTGAAAGAGTGAGAGGAGTGTGGAGTTATATGGCGGATAGGATACTTTTTGATTTTGCACAAAGGACTTCTCAAATCTCAAGTCACAAGTTAGGTCTGGCAGAAAACAGTAAATTCAGACTTAGCATCAGTATAACAAACACTGAGTTCAATTTAAAAGTAATGTTTTACCTCAAGGAGCTCAAGTTGTTTTTGTATAAAAGTAATCAAAAAAATGTATCATGCATTAAAACATAAATTAGTTGAACAAGGAATATACAATAGCAAGCTATAGTCTTTACTAAGCACTTCATAATGTGAGCCAAGTCAAGTTGATAACTATGGTAACTGAAGTCAAACTTCCCACACCTGTTCTTCTGGCACTGGATTTGTGTGGTTTCAGTTGGCTGTTATCAACTAACTGCTGTCTAGTGGTTAACTTTGAAAGCAAATAAATAAATAAATAAATAGGGTGACAACATTTAAATTTGCTGTTGGATGGATTACAATAACAAGTGTCTGCTATCAGTTGGACCTCATAAATACATGGAAATAAAATAAGTGTGTGATGAAACTTACATATTTGGTTCTCTTTATTCTAACTAAACTTTAATTTCTAAGGGCAGCATAATAGCAATTATACAATTACTGTAGGTACACTAGGGTTTCTATTACAAAAAACATTTTTAAAAAAAAAAGGAAAGAAACACATTAGACATTAAAAAAAGTCCCCATATTACATTTCATTGTGGCACTGAACTGTTGTCAAGCATGTGTTCCTCAGTATGATTACGCAGTATGACGAGCAGCCGTCCTGGAAGCTGATTGGATCCGCTGTCAAATAGGGGCGTGGTCAACGAGAAACAAGGAAGTGGCGTTTTCCAACAGCAATAACAAAGTTATGTATGTTTGAGAACAATAAATGCAATACAGTATAGCCAAGTTAATAAGCATTTAAATGGTTAATGTGTCATAAGAGGACAAGCCCTCCGCTTCTGTGTATGTTATAGTACACATACAAATCTTATTGTGAGAAAAATAATGGCCCAAACTTCAATGACAGGGCCTGTGGGTGGAAATTACTCATAGCCTATTAGACATAAATAGCCTAAGATAGCCTATTTGTATTTCAAGTATGGGTGAAAGCATAAACTATGTATATCAACACATAATCTAATTGGTCTCTTTGTCTTGGGTGGTGTCAAAATCTACCACCACCTGGGATCAAACTTTTTTTTTATAGGATCTAGCCCTGAACCCTGTAGGGTTTCTATTACAAAAAAAATCATTTTAAACAGAGGAAAGAAACACATTAGACATTAAAAAAGTCCCCATATTACATTTGATTGTGGCACTGAATTGTTGTCAAGCATGTGTTCTTCAGTATGATATATTATCACATAATCTAATTGGTCTCTTTGAGTTGGGTGGTGTCAGATCTACCACCACCTGGGATCAAACTTTTTTTTTGTATTATACAAAAAAAATATTTTAAAAAGAGGAAAGAAACACATTAGACATTAAAAAAGTCCCCATATTACATTTCATTGTGGCACTGAACTGTTGTCAAGCATGTGTTCTTCAGTATGATATATTATCACATAATCGAATTGATCTCTTTGTCTTGGGTGGTGTCAAAATCTACCACATCTGGGATCAAACTTTTTTTTTGTATTATAGGATCTAGCCCTGAACCCTGTAGGGTTTGTATTACAAAAAAATATTTTAAAAAGAGGAAAGAAACACATTAGACATTAAAAAAAGTCCCCATATTACATTTCATTGTGGCACTGAACTGTTGTCAAGCATGTGTTCTTCAGTATGATTACGCAGTATGACGAGCAGCCGTCCTGGAAGCTGATTGGATCCGCTGTCAAATAGGGGCGTGGTCAACGAGAAACAAGGAAGTGGCGTTTTCCAAACAGCAATAACAAAGTTATGTATGTTTGAGAACAATAAATGCAATACAGTATAGCCAAGTTAATAAGCATTTAAATGGTTAATGTGTCATAAGAGGACAAACCACCCCCCTCATTGTCTGTGTATGTTATAGTACACATACGAATCTTATTGTGAGAAAAATAATGGCCCAAACTTCAATGACAGGGCCTGCAAGTGGAAGCTTATTAGATATAAATACCCTATTTGTTATTTCAAGTATGGGTGAAAGCATAAAATATGTATATTATCACATAATCTAATTGGTCTCTTTGTCTTGGGTGGTGTCAAAATCTACCACCACCTGGGATCAAACTTTTTTTATTATTATTATTGGGATCTAGCCTTGGACCCTGTTGCCTCTATAGCCAGGTACTGTATATTCCTGCTACGTGGGCTGTCAAAAGGTTGACACCCCGCTTTGATAGGCCTATTATTTATCTTTTACTCCTGAGCTACTGGGCCCGCATTGCGAGCTTTTGGTTTAAAGGGACCATCCTACAAGTAAGTAGCCTAAAGGCAGTCGCTTTTGCGCAATTTCATTATTATTTCTAAGTGATTGTAGGCGTAGCTCCATTTTAGGGTTGCCAGGTTCTTATATCCCTATTGTGTGTGGATGGATGGATGGATGGAATAGGGGGAGGAGGAGGTGAGAGGAGAAGCGAGCAGATAAGAAGAACTGTCTGCCTTGTAGCTCATATTTTAGCACAAACAAGAACCGTTTTGTTTTTACAGGCCGAAAATCATCGACATCGCACCCCACAGGAGCTACCGGAGAGGACGGTAGCATGATAGTCGAGGAGGGGAATCGGCAGGAAGAGGGCCCGTATCTGCATTTCACTTCTCCGGCTACACCGAGTTCATTGAGTCGGTAACCAGCAGCGAAGCCGACATGGGGAAGGAGGTAAACGGGGTTTCGCGGAGCCGGTTTGAGGTGAGTTAGACATTGACACACATTCAATGGTAGCCGATAAAGACGTGAGGATA
Organism: Sebastiscus albofasciatus; assembly: GCA_916701655.1. Classification (NCBI taxonomy): domain Eukaryota; kingdom Metazoa; phylum Chordata; class Actinopteri; order Perciformes; family Sebastidae; genus Sebastiscus; species Sebastiscus albofasciatus. Next base: position 49,438 of record CAKAOI010047499.1, read on the forward strand.
TTAGGGCCTCTAACATGGTGACTGTATTTATTGTTAAAACTGCGCTTCATGGTGCTGCAGCTTCCGCAGTCAAATGATTGGGATTAGCTCTGTTGTTTTTGTTCTAGCTTCCAGGTTTGGCATGTCATTTTAGTTGACACAAATCTATATTTTCCACTAAGTTTATCTTGCTGTTTATCAATAAATGTAGGGACATTTAAAGGTCCTAAAGTGTTGTCATCGCTTCCCTTTAGCACCGTCAAAACAAAGACTCTGGCTGGCTAGCACGCCGAGCATACATAGCTCTCTCTCTGCACATTTTAACACATTTAAGCTACAGGGAAAGGGCATTTGTTGACTTTCTAATGAAGCTGTTTTATTTATAATTGTCCTAATATCTGATGGGCTTTTTATACGACTGTTTTGGGAGATTGTTGTGCATATATCCATATATCCATGGCCGCTGCGGTTGTTTGGTTAGGTCTGTTGTTTTTGTTCTAGCATAATATATCGTTAAATTCTAGGTTTGGCATGTCATTTTAGTTGAAGACACAAATCTGTATTTTCCACTAAGTTTATCTTGCTGTTTATCAATAAATGCAGTGACATTTAAAGGTCCTAAAATGTTGTCATCGCTTCCCTTTAGCACCGTCAAAACAAAGACTCTGGCTAGCTAGCCAAGGATAGCTCCATGTCTTTACATATGAACACATTCAGGCTACAATGAAAGCTTTCTAAAGAAGCTGTTTTATTTATAATTGTCCTAATATCTGCAGGGGTGTTGCTTTTTATACGACTTTTTTTTGGGAACTAGCTAGTTGTGCATATATATTCATGGCCTGGTTAGGTCTGTTGTTTTTGTTCAAGCATACATGGTTGGCTCAGGTTTGGCATGTCATTTTAGTTGACACAAATATATATTTTCCACTAAGTTTAATGTGCTGTTTATCAATAAATGTAGGGACATTTAAAGGTCCTAACGTGTTGTCAACGCTTCCCTTTAAACGCCGTCAAAACAAAGACTCTGGCTGGCTAGCCGAGCATACATAGCTCCCTGCACATATTAACACATTAAAGCTACAAAGGAAAGCTTTCAAAAGAAGCTGTGTTATTTATAAATGTCTTAATATCTTAATACCTGCAGGGGTGTTGCTTTTTATACGACTTTTTTGGGGGACTAGCTAGTTGTGCATATATATTCATGGCCTGGTTAGGTGTGTTGTTTTTGTTCAAGTATATGGTTAGCTTAGGTTTGGCATGTCATTTTAATTGACACAAATCTATATTTTCCACTAAGTTTAATGTGCTGTTTATCAATAATTGTAGTGACATTTAAAGGTCCTAAAGTGTTGTCATCGCTTCCCTTTAGCACCGTCAAAACAAAGACACTAGCTGGCTAACCGAGGATAGCTCCCTGTCTATACATATTAACACATTCAGGCTACAAAGGAAAGCTTTCCAAAGAAGCTGTTTTATTTATAATTGTCGTAATATCTGCAGTGCTTTGTATACGACTTTTTATGGGGTATTGTTGTGCATATATCCATGTCTGCTGCTGTTGTTGGGGGCCTGACTGCTAACATGCACCCTAACATGATAGCATATCAACAAATAGGCCCAACACCAACAGTTTAACACACCACAAACCTAGGTACTGATAGCAGGAGTACTAGCCTGCATAACACATGAACTACAGGTGTTGTTGTTATGTAGTAAGTAGTGTAAACTTTGTGTCGCAGCCGCAAGCTTATATTATTTTGGTGAAAACTTGTACTTGTGTGTGTATCCGGCCGGTGACATCGGGCTGTGTGTTGTGTAGCTTCGAGCACTTGGTGTTGTTTAATCCCCCAGATAGATAGTGTGGGATTTGTGTGTGTGGTTTTATTTATTTTTAACGGTGCAACAGCTGACGACTCAGAAGATTTCAGGCCGTTACCTTCTGGCCCGACAGCTGCGGTGGAGAGCTGCTGGTGTCAAGCTGAAGGGGGGATTTTGGGGCTAGGAGAAAACCGGAAGTGGTTGCGACTTTGACTTCAAAATAAGATTTTTTTTCTTATTTGGGGTCTCCTGTTGAGGTGGTGGCCTCCCTCCACCAGTGGTTTTCAAAGGCGAGGCAGCTTTATTTGTACAGCACATTTCAACAACTGGGCTATTCAAAGTGCTTTACATAAACATTCAAGAACATTGTGACAAAGTGCAAAAGAACATAATTAAAACAGTTATAAAAACATTAACTATTAGAAAATAAAAATAAACTAAAAAGTGATGGCTCCTGTTGAGGTGGTAGAAGAAGAAGAAGAAAGGCACTTTATAAATTCAGTTTTTTCACTGTTATATACAATACAACTTTATTGTCAGTTTGCACTGAAATTCATTTTGCATCCATAGGCAGCTTAGTTTGAGGAAAAAGTACACATACAATATACATACTATTACCATAGACAGACAGACAGACAAGTAAGACCCATCAGACAAAAAAAAACACATTACAATTATTCATACATAGCCCATTACAAAATTTCCATCTGTCTACCATCTGATTTACATGTCTTTAGCAGCACATTAATTATTATTTAGCAACAAGATGGACTGATGGACAAAAGCGTTCTTTATATACAGGATACACATACACTAACAGGACCTATATACATGTGTTAATGAGAAAGATGTCAGTCCTTGACAGGCGCCCCAAGCAGTTGGGGGTTTGGTGCCTTGCTCAAGGGCCCCTCGTCAGTGCCCAAGAGACTGGCATCTCTCCAGCGACTCAGTACTTGGTCCATGCAGGGACTTGAACCGGCAACCCTCCGGTTCCCAAGCCAAGTCCCTATGGACTGAGCTACTAGCCTCCAAAAGTGGTTTTCAAAGTCACGCTTTGAGGGGCTTCAAAATGTATATTTTGGTCATTTTTCTGTTTTAAAACATCTAACAATCCTATAAGATGGGGAACCCTAGGACATAATCTTATCAAATGGGGGTCTTTGGTCTAATTTGTGTCAGTTTAGGGGTCCTTGATGTGAAAAAGTTTGGGAACCACTTAGGGCTGCACGATTATGGCCAAAATGATAATCACAATTATTTTGATCAATATTGATAACACGATTATTTATTGATTTGAGTATACGAATACGAATGTGCTACATTCCTGCTAATGTACAAATTAGGGCTGCACGATGTTGGAAAAAGCTGACATTGCAATATTTTTTCTGCTATAAATATTGCAATATGAAAAAATACAGGAATATTCACCCTACCCTTTTGTTAACTACATTTTAAAGTTAAATTGCTTCAATGTGGTGCACTTTGAGAGCAAAATCAGCAACAACAACAGCTAAATAAACAATTTTATGTTCTTAATTTAATCATAAACCCATTGGTTGTATAGATAATATCTACACTCAAAAGTCAAGCCAAAACATCTCAATCACTGGTGGCTGGCTGTTAGTTTAGGAAACGCTTTATTTGATATGCAGCAGGGTTTTCTATGAGCAGAACTCACATTTTAAATGTCAATATTGCAGGCAATCGTGTTCATTTAATTGTGAGAAGCCAAAATTGTGATCGCGATTAATATTCAATTAATTGTGCAGCCCAAGAACCACTGGCCCGGGCTATAACTTTTAGTATGAATTTACGATTTCATTGCCAGTTTTCCCTTCAAGTTGTCTAGCATGGCTTTTACATGAAAGGGGACGATGGATGTGATACATTATTCTTTATATATGGGGCGCTATGCTGTCAGTCCATAAGAATCCTATATTGAATACCAACCTTTAGGATTTTGAAGTTGCATGTACTGTGCTGATTTTGTCATTGTGCGGAATAAGACGTAATTTTTTTACATCTGCTCAAGTCTGACATTTGTTTTGTAGACAGCAAACAAGAATACATACATTTAACATAACAATGCAGTCACCGCAAACAATATATTCAAGACCCTTCAACGTCCATTTGATCTGCGATTAGGCTCCATGTTTAATTTTAGGATTGACTGGTGCATAAAAGAGTGAGTCAGTCTAACCTTAATGAATCGTGGAATTCTGTATCTCCGATTTGATAGCAACATTTTGTATTCAGTGATTCAAATCTGTTAAAGAAGGTGTTGAGGTCATTTACAAATGCAATACAGTCTATTTGCTTATTTCAATAGTCTAGTTGTAAAAAGCCTGAGATCAAAGATGAAATAATTACTAATATAGGTCAATAATAATGCACAGTGGTCATTACTACATTGTATGCTAGGGAGCGTTTTACTTTGACGGGCATTTCCAGACATTTCCTGTTGTATTTCATCTGGCTTTACTGGTCTGTAGTAGATAATGCTCTGTTGTATACCAGCCCTAAACAAAAGACTACAGCCTTCTGAAAAGGAGACAGACGTTAATCACCCCTAATCATTTCCCAATTAAAATTAATATGTAAATAATGACCATATTGTGATTGACATTACCAATACGTTGTGTACAATAGGGTGTATTGTTGTAAGACTTGTTGAAGCAGTTTAAACAATCTGTTAATGATTAATGGCCTGTGTCTTTTGTATTTCATATCTAAGTTGTCCTTAACTACATCCATGGATGTAAACTAAATATATGAACCAAATTCAGCCACTGATTTAATGTCAACTCATAGTGTCAAACCGATGCAAATTTAATCTGCACATCGGGTCTTTTCAGGAAAGGCAAAATAAGTGTTTTTCTAAAAATATAATCACTTTTTGTTGACGTCTAGCTGGAGGTTACAGCTCACCCAGCTTTTTACCTCCTGCCAGGCCTGCTTCACTGGCTATAGCTGACCAGTGGAGAAAACATAATGCTCACATTCATGCAGCATCAGGTTCATTTTATGTTACATTACAAAAGGGGACAGTGTATGCCCGTTGACCATGCGCATCTGGTTCTTTGGAAATGGCCCTGTCTGGATTATTTGGCCAGAAAGTAGTAGCGCTATGGAGGGCGAGCTGTCAGAGTCAATTTGCTCCAAATCCAAACGCAAAATGTCTGTCCCTTCTTACTCCCTCAAAAATTTTACACGTCTGCGCTGGCAGGCAGCCCCTGCACAGACAGCCGTGTGTGGAGTTTGTATGTTTATCAGGGAGACATAAGAGAAGCTTTGACCCAGAGCTGACTGGATTTCTAAAAAGTCAGACCTGTCAGTTTGTTTTTATGAGCTGATGAATAGGTTTGTTTAAGTGTCAAAATCTGAAGCAGTGTTGTGAATGTGGTTTTAAGACAGACACCCATAATCAAAATAGCACACTCTGTTAGGACCTATGTTTAAACACAATACATTTATTTTGGGATCATGGATGCTTCATATTTGTACCTATAAGGACGTGCAAATTCCTTGTTGATCTTGTCACAGATGTTTGCCTCATGTGCCCTTTTTATTTACACACTAAAGCCCCCACCCCTCAATTACCCCGTCCCTGGTTTAGATTTATCTTTCTAAGTCTATGGAGGAAAATGGATTTGGCCAGATGTTGCTTCATTCGCCTCGTTGTGATGATGAGTGGATGCAAACAAACGTCATCGTCTTAACGTCTTACATTTTACAGTCTAGCGGAGTATTATTTCCCAGAAATTATAAGAACCCTGGAGTCCTCAATAATTGTGTGTGTCTAAGTAGCTGGGTCTTAATAAATGCTGATTTATTGTCTTCTTGTGTACGGAGGCTTTTTCTGTGGATTATAGGCTAGTATTTGCACTCACACACAGCATGCAATTGAATCTGGAGCAATTCGTCTGAGAGTCACAAAAGAAATATTGTAACTAGGGCTGTCGATCGATTCAAATATTTAATCTTGATTAATCACACGTTTTGTTATCTATTCAAAATGTACCTTAAAGATAGATTTGTCAAGTATTTAATTCTCTTATCAACATGGGAGTGGGCAAATATGCTTATTTTATGCAAATGTATGTATATATCTATTAATGGAAATCAATTATCAACACAAAACAATGACAAATATTGTTCAGAAACCCTCACAGGTACTGCATTTAGTATAAGAAATATGCTCAAATCATAATGTGAAAAACTCAAGCCAAACAGACAACAACAGCTGTCAGTGTGTCAGTGTGCTGACTTGACTATGACTTGCCCCAAACTGCATGTGATTATCATAAAGTGGGCATGTCTGTAAAGGGGAGACTCGTGGGTACCCATTGAACCTATTTTCATTCACATATCTTGAGGTCAGAGGTCAAGGGACCCCTTTTGAAAATGGCCATGCCAGTTTTTCCTCGCCAAAATTTAGCATAAGCTTGAAGCATTATTGAGCCTCCTTCGCGTATCTTCACTATTGCATTAACTTTGACAGCCCTAATTGTAACTAATTCCAGTGTACATTCTATACATGCTGATGTGAACGCTGCTGGTGTAAACAACACAAGAAGTAAAGGGAGAACATGCATGCTGAAAAGATAACATGGAAACAGAGGCCATCACAGCTCTGTAGTCGACACTACAAAGTCCAACAGTATCCTGCTGATTTTGCATAGAAGACACAAATTCCAGTCTCGTGCGCTGCTTTATCTTCTTGTCACCTCAGTGTTTTCCATGACTTGACATTGAATCTATCTCAGCTGATGAGATTACGATCATTTATCCTTGTTTATATGCCGGGGCCGTCCTTGAGTGAGGTGAGTGGATGGAGGGGAGGCCCCAGCTATGTTAAAAACAAGCTGCCGGGACTAATATTATCCTCTGCAATCTTTCAGATGTTCACAAACAGTGATGAGGCGGTCATCAATAAGAAGCTGCCTAAGGAGCTGTTGCTACGGTGAGTGACGTTACAAAACACTTAAATCAGTATCTCTCAAGCAAAAATGGCATGTTGCATATACTCCACACTCGCCACCCTGCCTTCGCTCCCAATCAGCACATCCAATCATACACAAATGCACCACTCTCCTCCCTCTACAACCCCAAACACACACACATTGTGCATTTCACCATCATTTACTGTATACTCACTTGCCCTTTAGCAAATATTTTAACTAAACCAACCACCAGGATGCAAGTTTCCCCACCCTACTCTGCGCCCCCAATGCTAGAACTGTAATTAGAAACAGATGCTTGAGGCTATAAAGCATTCAAATTGAGTTTAGGCAAAAAAAAAAGAAGAAGGAGAGCCCATGAGCAAACAGAAAATGAAGGCCATAACTCAAGCCTCGGCCTTGCCAACCGAGCTGCCTGTGCTGCGGCTGCTGACTCTGTGCTGCTTTGCCAGGTCCGGCGCCCTGATTTGTGAGGCTGGCATGCTGTGCTTGGACTCACTGCTTCGACCCTAACACAGTTTTTTGCTGCATTGAGGGGATCTTATAGTAAGTTTCCAGCTCGGCTCCTCAAGAAGCAGATTGCGCGTCTTCCTCCTCGCCAGGACCCCACTTTGAGTAAACACATCTATCTTGCGTACAGGGTAAACACATCTATCCTGCCTACAGTCAAAGACAATATTAGCTGATTCACTCACACCCCCATTGCTGTGAGTTGGAAGCAGAAGCAGGGTCGAGTTGGGCAGTTTAGTGTAAAAGAGGAAGCTTCTGGCAGCGGGGATCAGGGTCTCTAAACCGTCCCTGTCTGTCTTCCAGAATCTTCTCCTTTCTGGATGTGGTGACACTCTGTCGCTGTGCCCAGGTCTCACGGGTGAGTCTGTGTTCACAAGGTGTGTGTGTGTGTGTGTGTGCATGCGTGTTTGTCTGTGTGTGTTTTAGTGTGTGTATGTGGTTTGTTTGAGAACCAGCTTGACCCTAAACGTGTGTTTCTCCCTCCCCTGCTCTCAGTCCTGGAATGTTCTGGCCTTGGATGGCAGCAACTGGCAACGAATCGACCTCTTTGACTTTCAGAGGGACATTGAGGTGAGTAAATCTGATCTCCATCTATTTGACTTATATTGACCTGTAACTTCAATCTTTGCTGTGTACCTTTTCCCCTTTAGAATCTGTCATTACTTTTACCGAAACACACCAACCCGACATCAAACAACTAGCAGCGATGAAGGCCGACTGTTGCCTTTGTCTCACGTTGCTTTTGTTTTGGATGACAGGTTGCATGTGAACACACTGCAAAGACTCACGCCGACGGCCAGTTAGCATGTACGTTCTGCGCCTGCGTGAGCTGTAATAACTCTTCACACCAGCAGGTCACAGTAGTCTGTATTCGTCATTCAAAAAGAAAAAACTGGAAGACAGAGGATGGCGTATATACAAGCCGTTGTATGATACGTACATGAAATACACCACTCTAACTCACCACTTGGCTTCATTCCAGATGGCCACGTCGAAAATATCCGTGTATTGGAATGATCAGATGAGATGAAGATGAAAAATGAGAAGAGCCTTCTGTGTGTGACTTTACTCATTTGCTGGCTTTCCTCACTTCCGTTTCTCTTCTCGTGCACTGATTAGTTTAAGCTTAACAGCCAATCAGAGTGATTTCTCTCACAGACGGGCTCCGCAGCTGATTCAACATGCTGAATTGGCTGAAAAAAACTCTTCACACGGGCAGACTAGAGCCAACGGTGCGGAACACACCGCAAAAACTAGGCCGACAGACGCTCACCGACGGCCCCAAACCATCCGACTGCCGACCGTCGGCTAGGTGTGTCAGGGCATTGAAAGACCAAGCACAAATCGAGGTGTGCTGAGTGGATTGTTTTCGTTGCAGGGCCGGGTGGTGGAGAACATCTCAAAGCGATGTGGGGGGTTCCTTAGGAAGCTGAGCCTGCGGGGTTGCTTGGGCGTGGGTGACAGCGCCTTGAGGTGAGTTTGGCGAGGACTCGGCCTCACAGATATTCTAGTTCTACTTCAGACCCCGGGGAGAAGTACTGACAAGTTCTGTTTGTTTTCTTTCTGCAGGACTTTCTCTCAGAACTGCAGGAACATCGAGCTGCTTAGTCTGAACGGCTGCACCAAGATCACTGACAGGTACAGTATGTTAGTGCGTTACTATGGGATGCCTGTGTATCATCATAATGCCACTTCTCCTTGAAAAGGCTCATTGTCTTTCTCTTGTGCAGCACGTGTAATAGCCTCAGTAAGTTCTGTCCGAAGCTGAAGCACCTGGACCTCGCCTCCTGTACCTCAATCACCAACCTGTCGCTCAAAGCTCTCAGGTGTGTAGGGTCAGCGTTGTCATGTATACTTATATTATTCAACACCCTCAGATACCACCATCATTGATTTCCTGTGTTAAACCTACACCAGTGACAAATTAAATATTATAATATATAAATACATTACCAAAAATATAAATTTCACTGTGATTCGGACTAGCCAAACAGACTATGGCTTTTGAAAGCGCCCTAATTGTTTTATTAATGGCCAATTTTAACATCAGGCCGAGGGACAACAGTTGAAAATTTGCGTTCTGGCTAACACTGGCACATTTACAGTGATGTTGATTAATGTGCATTGAAAGTAGAATAAAAAATGAAAGTCTCCCTCTCTCTCATTGCTGTGCTCGTCTTTTGCCATCTCTTTTCCTGCTTGTTTTCCACCTCTCACATTGTCTAATTTCCTCCCGTCAGTGAGGGTTGTCCCCTGCTGGAGCAGCTCAACATCTCCTGGTGTGATCAGGTCACTAAGGACGGCATCCAGGCCCTGGTGCGTTGCTGTCCTGGACTCAAAGGCCTTTTCCTAAAGGGATGCACACAGGTATGCTTCAGGACTTAGTAGGATCGGGAGATGCAGACCAGGGCTGATGTTGGCGGTGCTTAGAGCACAATGATTCAGTATATAATTTGATTGGATAAATCTGAAAGCAACTTAATTTGTAGAACTGTATTGTTTGGTTCCATTGGAGACTCCTTGAGTGCACTGTTCTTATTGCTCAACACTGCATCAGGTGGCATTGTCTTTTGTACGTTTCATCATAGTGGCCATCACTTACCGTTCTCACTACCAAGTTCCTCTTATTTTCATTCCAGTAGAACACAGCTGCTGCTACTGCAAACATTGAATGCATCACTTCCTGTGCAACAGAAGATGTTTCTGAGGAAAGGCACGCCAGACGCTGTTTACAGCAAATGTGAACGCCTTCATATAATCATCATCCTGTTCTGTCAACAGACAACACTACAGTGTGAAAATACGACCACGTATATTTCTATGAAGATGTCACAGATTATTCATTTAAAGAACAAAACAAATCCTACTCGGGTCTCGAAGATTTTAATTTTGGCAGTTATTTTAGATTTAGTTTTAAGACGTAAAGCGTTTTAGTTGCCGAAAAGTCATTCCATTTTAGTCAAAATGTTTTCTCTCAATTTTTTCAGCTATTTTAGTAGTCCTTCTTAGTCCTGTGTCAAATGTCCAATAATTGTTTTTTAAGTCAAACTTATTTCACATAAGATTTTATCTTATCATTATCTGATGAAAAACAAAGGTTGAATGATTAAGAATGCAGTTTTGCAATTACTCAGGTCGGTTCAGTCGCACCCACCGGCCCGTTATGAGAGCCACTCCTCTCGCCCAACATGCAAAAATAGGCATTAATCAACAGCCCAAACCAGACCCACAAACTGCCAACTTTATGCATTATGGTAGCACAATTGTCAGGACCAGAGACAAAGAGATGGGACTGAGCGAAAGTTTTTATTTTTGAAACTACTACTAGTCTAGTCTTTTTTCGTCAGCGATATCGCATACTTGATATCGTCACCATTAGTATTTAATGACCTAAGTGCTGTCTTGTCTTAGTCATGAAAACAAAGTTTGTTCAACACCATATTTCATCATAGTTTTCATTAACGAAATAAACATTCAACTTAATGGTCCTTTTTAGAAGCTGTAGTTTGTGGTGCTGTCGAATTGTATTTCGCTATATGAAGAGGTGTTTCTAATTTAATGACAAGCCTTTATATCAGTGACAATAGAGAGATAAGATGAGTGTGTTTTATTATACATTTAATGAATGTAGTTTGATTTCAGATGTTGTCTTTCCTCTTGTCCATCTCTTCCACAGCTAGAGGACGAGGCTCTGAAGCATATCGGGGCTCACTGTCCAGAGCTTGTCACACTCAACTTGCAGACATGCTCAGTAAGTATACAGTTAACTGATTATAACAGTTAACTAGAAGATGAATCAAGTTAATCTGGAAAAACACATTTCAAGACACATTTCATATAGTTAAAATGGAATGCCTCTCTTGCTATAAAACTCCTGCATCTGGACTTTTGGCATAAAAGTAAAAAGTACACAAACACTGTTGGTTACTCTCCAGGCTGATGGAACATGTTGTGCTCTATAACTCAAAGCTCACTGTGGATGCCAGTAGTCTGTGAAGCCTGTTCACACAATGCATACATGTTTCTCTGGTTGTATTAGCTCTCCTCCTTCTCACCACCTGAATGCTCTTCTCATCCTCCTCCTTCATGTCTCCATCTCTTCCTCACATCACACCTCATCAACTCATCTTCACATCTTGTCCCAGTTGTTCCTCCTCTTCCTTTTGCTCTTGTCTAGCTATTTCTCACCTGTTCCTCCTCAGCCTCCGCTTCGCCAAGTTTTCTTGAGCAATACTTACAGGAAATGTGTGAGAAAAGACATTTCTCTCATTAGCTGGATGTTAAGGCACAGGAGTATATGTCAAGTCACATGTTGATTGCTTTTGATGCGTAGCTGCTGCTGAGCACAGGAAAAGTTTGGATGTGTTCACATGTCACAGTTGATGTGGATTTAAGTGACATACACAAACACAAAGTTTGTCTCTCTGTGAGCAGCAGATCACAGATGAGGGCCTCATCACAATTTGTCGGGGTTGTCACCGCCTGCAGTCTCTGTGTGTGTCGGGTTGTGCCAATATCACAGACGCCATCCTGCACGCTCTCGGACAGAACTGCCCTCGCCTCAGGTGAATTTACACACCCATGCACCACTTTCCAGACCCTGCAAAAGTGAAACTCTATCTTTCTGAAAATGTATTTTAAATTTTATTATTATATATTATTATTTTTATATTGAATTTAATGTTATTATTATTATTATTATTATATTGAATTTAATAAGTCAGTCAGACAATCATAAATAAAGAAATAAAACAAAATTAATAAATAAATAAAAAACTACCACCTGCAAACTGTATTTCGGAGAAAATTAGAATTTCAATTGTGTGAATAATTAGTCAAACTTAATAAGAATAAATTTCCAAAGACCAGTCTGACTTCAATATGACAGTACACCACCTCAGAGAGTTCAGAATAGTTTGCTAGAATGATCACGCATCAAAGGGTTAAATCAAACAGTTAATGTTGTTTTAGAGAAAATATAATAATATTGAGATATATATTGTATATAATGATACAACCTAAAAATATCCAGAATTTATTTATAAGCCATGTCGCCCAGCCCTACCGTGAAGCAATTTCAGTTGAGTACAATTTATTTAATTTGATTTTAAGAATGATTGATTGACAATCTTGATCCTGACAGACTGATGTTTTGCTTTTCTTTAACAGACTTTTCTGACATGGGTGAAACTTCTCTCACAGATTTTTGATTTCTTGCAAACAAGATTTTAAGACTCATTTTTAGATTAAATCGCTTGCAGGGATGAATATTTTTCTCGTAAAATAATTATCATAAAACCCTGATTAATAATTTAATCCTGCAGTAAAGATTTGGGTTGATAATGGAGCTCGTGGAGAGGAATGTAAATGGGCCTTTCTGCAATAAAGTTATCTGAAGCCTTACTGCTGCAGAAGAGTGACAGACTGTAACAGTATGTATAACTCTCTGCTCCTCTCTTTCTCCTTTCAGAATATTAGAAGTGGCTCGCTGTTCTCAGCTTACAGATGTGGGCTTCACTACATTAGCAAGGGTGAGTGTGGCATCAAACACTTCATGCTTACTGATTTAAACATTTGAAGTTGGATGTCACATTCGTTTTTAGTCCTCAAACATCATCATAGATCATAAAGTTTCTCTCTGTTTATCATCTCTTTCTCTGCTGCAGAATTGTCATGAGCTTGAGAAGATGGATTTAGAAGAATGTGTGCAGGTAAATAAACAAATACAGTTTCCACTGTTGTTGTAGAGAGATGTTGTAGGGAGATGCAGTTATGACATTTATCTCTTTTTTCATTTTCGCATCAGATCACAGATGGAACGCTCATCCAGCTGTCTATCCACTGCCCTCGTTTGCAAGTCCTGGTGAGTGTGTGGCTGCCGCTCCTGTCGTGTTTACAAGCACCGCATCACAGCTTGTTCTAGCAGACGGTTGAGTAATGGAGCTCCTGTGTTGTTGTGTCCTCCTGTAGAGTCTGTCTCACTGTGAGCTGATCACCGATGACGGCATCAGGCACCTCGGCAGCGGCCCGTGTGCTCACGATCGTCTGGAGGTGATCGAGCTGGACAACTGCCCCCTGATCACAGACGCCTCGCTGGAGCACCTGAAGAGCTGCCACAGTCTGGATCGCATCGAGCTCTATGACTGCCAGCAGATCACCCGCGCCGGCATCAAGAGACTAAGGGTGAGTTGTGTGGGCTAATGACAGTGAGTAAGCACTGATTCATATGGACACCGGTCAGAAATACACTTTGGTTTTCCCATTCTTCACGGGTTGAAATGAAAGACTTTTCTATGCACACAAAGGACTGATTTCTCTCAAATTTTGGTTAGTGAGCACCTCTCATTTGCCAAGATTATTCATCCACCGGACAGGTGTGGCCTATCAAGATGCTGATTTAACAGCATTATTATTACACAGGTGTGCCGTGGGCTGGTCACAATAAAAGGTCACTCTAAAATGTGCAGATTTATCACACAACACGATGCCACAGATGCTGCAAGTTTTAAGGGCAGGTATGTCCACCAGAGCTGTTGCCCATAAATTTGATGTTCATTTCACTTCCATAAGCCATCACCAATGTCATTTCCGAGAATTTGGCAGTACATCCAACTGGCTTCACAACCGCAGACACTGTGTAACCACACACGAGCCCAGGCTTTTTCACCTGCAAGATCGTCTGAGACAAGCCACCTGCACAACTGATGCAACAGTCTGTTTTAATAAAATACAGGAAATAATAATTGATGGCTAAATTCTGTCTTACAACAATACTGATGTACGAGCATAGAGAACTACAGCCTCCGAGTGAGGAAAAAAGAGTTAAAGTGAAGCATAAGGAGCAGTATGACAGACCTGGATCAGGGCTTCATACTGTATGTTTGGACTAGTAAGTTCCTTAAGCTTAAAGCCAGCTAGACAAAGATTTATGTTTTAATAAAAACATACACTTTTCTTATCAGCCTGTTAAACGAAGCATCAGAGGAGAACGTTCTAGATGGATGTCAGAGATTTATACACTTTGTCCAAATTAAACTCTCGCTCCACCCACAAGAAGTGATGAATCAAAACTAAGGTGTGAAGTACACGCAGTGAGTGATCACTCTGTCCGGAGAGAACTGGTCTCATTAGCATCAGATCTCCTTGTCTCTTATTTAAATATAAATCAATCACAGCCTGACTGTATTGGAAAACGTGAGTTTGTTCTCAATAACTTTGATTTCAGAATCAGAAATACTTTATTGATCCCCAGGGGGGGAAATTGGGACATTACAGTCGCTCTTGTATAAAAGCATAAAGAAATATAAGAAAAACAGAAACAAAGGAGTATGTAACATCATTATGTACATAATGCTACAATATATAACACATTTGTATTTGTATGATCCATTAACACATCTGTATTACCTTGTCTCCTCTCCACAGACCCACCTGCCTAACATCAAAGTGCACGCGTACTTCGCTCCCGTCACTCCGCCGCCCTCCGTCGGGGGCAGCCGTCAGAGGTTTTGCCGCTGCTGCGTTCTGCTATGATGTAAAGACAACAACCCCCTCTTTCCTCGCCCCGTGGCCCTCGTACACGCTCCCCGCAGCCCGTCACTTGACCCCTGACCTGCTGTCCACCTCCCGGCGCCCTGTCATAGAGTACATGCTGGTGTGTGGGGGGGCACCTCCACCCCCCGCCCACCCTTTGGAGCTGCAGAGAGAGGGAGAGAGCCAAAACACGCTACAGCGTCTGGGGTAACTTTCCCAAAAAACATTCCCGAATCTCTCCACCACACACACACACACAGTACACATACACACCAGGCTTTCTGACACACTTATATACACAGATTAACTCATTCCTGGTCTGTGTTCAGTGGACAAACCAGTATTACAAAGACGGTTATGTAAAAAATCAAATGTGGTCACCACTGTTAAGGGATTTAAGTCTTCATCAAATGAAGAATTACATAAAAAACATTGTTCCGTATTCGAGGGGGAGTGATACTCTTCACTTATTCAGCACTTTGAGACAGATTACAGTTATAGCCTCTAAATAGAATATTCAATAACCTCTCACACATACTTCCCTCTGTGTTGAAGGTCACTTGACAGCTACCTCTAGACAGGAACTGCACTTGAGTGAGAATTGTGTTAGCTTCGTTCTGCAGGCTGTTTATTTAAAAAAAAAAAAAAAAAAAGGGGAGGCAGCGATGCAGCCAGTAAACTGCCGACACCTCCGACACACACAGAAAGCAGCATATTTTGTGATTTTAAAAAAAAAAGAAAGAAAAGAAAAGCATACTTGCAGCTATTTGCACTTAAAGCAATGATGAGACACTTTACAAAGACGACCATCTCAGAATTTAAAACTAGCATTTTACTAACTACACACAAATCATGCACACACTGAGCTTGCTGCACCTGTACCCTCACCTCTCTCTGTCTCTCTGTTACAATCAGAAGCTTCAATATACTGAAGAGAAAAAATATTTTTCTAAAAAATGGACACCAATTAAGACTCACAAGTGGGGACTCGAGAAGATGCCAAATGTTGCATGTAACACCTCTAGTTTTTTAAAATCTAATTGTAAATATACGAGGACTGTGGAGTCCGAGAGTCGAAGCCAGCGAAACGACAGATGATGATATGAGACGGGGCAGAGGTTTCTGTCCACGAGGTCTTTCTGAGGGGAACTATGGCGAAGCTCACACATCTGAGAATATGTGCTGGAGCTTTGGACAGTCAAACTGAGCCGGCACGAAGAACTGTGAGAAGCTCACAACATAAAAAATTATAAAGACGCTCTTTTGACAGAAGAAAAAAAAAAACGTCTGACATCACTACAAGAGTTCATGCCGTCAGACCAGAACAATGGAAAGAAAAAGCCAACTGAAAACAATCAAAAGTACGTCTATTTTCAGTTCAGTTTGATTTCATTTAGTTGCTCTTGTTTTTCGCATCGGTGGCCGGTTCTGGTGAACCACGCGCAGCGGTGAGAGGACGACATCAGCGACTCCTCGACACCCATGAGACCTTGCAGGGGACGGAGCGTGTTACACCTGTGAGCTCCTCCGTCTGTCTGGGACCAGCGGCGCTGCAGGAGGAGTGGACCGGATCAGACCGGTGGAGCCACTGCAAGAGGAACTGAATCTCGAGCGCACAATTCTGGCCTGCTGACAGATATGACGGAACGATTTTTGTCACAACGGAGGGCTATAACGAACTTCGGCCCCCCGCCGCCCTATGAAGTATTGAAGCCTTTTCTTATGGATTACCTTCTCCTGCACTTGCACCTGTTTTATTCTGTGTCTCTTTTTCTTCCCATTTTCCTTTTTATAAATGTGTCTTTCTTTCTGATTTTCCTCTGGATCTCCTTTTTTTTTCTCTTCTTTTGCATTTCTGTTTTGGTGTGGTTTGGATTGCGCCTGCTTTTGTGTTTTGAAGTCATGAGTTCAGTGTCTCCAAGTTGAGTTTGAGCCCCTCTTCCAGTCCTCAGTTTTGATCTGATGGTGTTTGTGTTTTCATTAAGAGTTTATTGTTACTAAATGTCCAGAGTGTAGCCTTTGTCCGGGGGAAGTGTTGGCGCCAGTGCAATTGTAATAAATGTTGAGGTTTTTTTTAATGTGAGTTGGGGAGGAGTTCATGTATGTTTGATGTAGGTTCTACTTATTGAATGTTTCCATCAAGGAGAAGTCCTCGGGATGGCTGTTCAGGCATCGTGTGCCGCTTTAGCAGATTTTTCTCCCATATGCGTGCTTTCCTCTTCTGAATTTGTATGCCTTGCTTTTCCCTCCCATAATGCACCCTGCCCAAATGCACCAAGCAAGACCCAAATTGGTGAACCCAGTGTGGAATGTTGATCACTCTCAAATGTCGTCGTTGTGGTTTTAAGATGCACGCCAGCAGGCGAAACGCTGAATGATGATTCTGTTCAGTTTGAGATTTGACGGTTACGACAGGAAGGATAATACAAACTGAGATGAATCCGGTGTAATCCAGTCGGATCGGTTTTGTTTGAATGGGGGTTTACGGGGGATTAGGGAACAACTAAGAGTCAAAATGGCGGAAATGTACTCTGTCGCCGTGCTCCAGGGGGTTAAGACGGTTAACTGGAGGAACTGGAGGATTTAGACTGAGTCTGGTTGTAACACCTGCTTGCCCTCGGCTTGCACTGTATGTGGCGCGAGCTGAGTCATCAGTGCTTTAAGGCAAACTCTTTGAATGGATTACAGGTAGTACTGTAATACTCCACCCTCTCCCTGATGGTTTTATATGTGCAAAAGAAACAACCTGTCATCAGTCTTTTCATGGTACAAAATACACTACAAAGCAAAACACCAGACTTCTTTTTCCTCACCGTATCCAACCCCTCTCTGTCAGACCTTCCACCTGTTTACGCGTTTGTTTCATGTCCCGAACACTGGAGTAAGGTCGAGGGTTATTAGGAGGGAGGGCAGGAGATGAATCTACAGTGTGTGTTCATGGTAGATCGACACCTGAGAAATTTCAAAAACAATTGACAATGACTGTAGTTCATATAATTACTGTAAATCTTTTCCTTTTTTCTTTTTCTTTTTTTTTTTTTTTACAATTAACCGATATAAATGAATATGTACGTATGAATAAATATATACCTATATTATTAAGACTTGTCTGGTTTGTGTTGAGCTCATTTTATGGCTAGAGGTTATTCAGTGTTGCTGGAGCAGCAGATGGCAGCAGTGAGCCAGTTTGTAATGATTCGGTCTGATTCCAGCTCTCAGGATCTCTCAGCTATTCAGAGTCAAATTGATTTGCTTTAGTCAGGAGTCAAGTGGGGTAAACCACCAGTTCCCAGACTGGAATACATTATTTATTTGAAAGGAAGTCATAAAAAAGGAATAGTTTGTTCTCTTTCCTGGCAGTTTTTTAAATTATTTCTGAGGCCGGTCGTAGGATAACTACAGTTTTGTGTTTTATTATTTCTGTTTGCTAATGTAGCTATTCTGCAAAACGCTGTTTTGCAATGATTGTAAAAAAGTGTTGTATGTGTTGACAATTTCTTTTCCCCTTTTTTAACCAGGGTAAAGTTGCCATTGAGGACCTGGTCAAGTAAGCAGCATTAAAACACATCAGTGGACATGCTTTACTTCAACTGGAACTGTGAATTTATTTATTTATTTATTTACTTACTTATCAGGGACAGTGCACATTAATCAACATTTCAGTTTGTACCTCGATGTAAATGTGCCAGAGTTAAAGCTAAAGAGCTAATTTTCATCTGTAGTCCCTGAGCAGCTTATTACAAATTAGAAATATTACCAATACAATGCTTCAGCAAACACTACAGTACAACACAATACAACACAATCTCTTCTCTCAGCTCTTAAGTTTATGATAATTAGTGCTGTCTGTTAATTCAATAGGAAGACTGTTCCAGTAGTGGGTGGCTCTGACGGCTCTGACTGTTTGCCCAAACTTGCTACGTCTGTATTGTACAACACAGACCCCTTCTGGTATTTGCCCTTGTTGCTCTGCCGTTACTATCCTTCTGCATTATGAATTGACTCAGTGTGGGAAGTGCAAGCCCATGTAAAAGCTTAGCGATGAAACTACATCTTGCTTGATTAGAACTATAATGGGGTGAATAGATGATGTTGATGTTGATGGAAGTCAGGCGTTGTAGTATAGACAGTGTGAAACCAACAATGTGTAGTTATCTTCATGTTCGTAGTTATTTTAACCCAAAACAATGTTTTCACCTAAACTTAACTGTTTTTCTGCCTAAACCTAAAGAAGTTGTAGTTTTACTGCCTAAACCTAACTGTTTTTTTGCCTTAACCTAGAGAGGTTGTAGTTTTATTGCCTAAACCTAACTGTTTATTTGCCTTAACCTAAAGAAGATGTAGTTTTATTGCCTAAACCTAACCTTAGCACAATTATCACTATGGTAGGAACAGCAAAAATCCTAAGAGCACAGCCTTTATCAGCTGGTTGTTTGTGGTTTAAACTGTGACTCACTGAGTGTTTGTGACATGCTAGACTCTCGGATCTCATGGGACACTGCATGCAGGGTCAAGTCTCTGTGTTTGTGCATGCTTACGTACAAATGTCTGAGGTGAAAGCACAGACGAACAATCAGTATCAATTTATTCCAGTGGAGAGAGCAGCAGCAGCAGCAGGAGCAGCAGCAGCAGCAGTAGCAGCTCTGGTCCTGAGACTGCACCATGACGACCGCTGTCACGGCTGGGATCCGTCTTCCGCCGCATGGGACTCATTTTGTGTCTCTCTCATCCTCCTATTGCCTCCTCCGTCTCTAAATCACCGAGAGATCAATGTGTCTCCATTCCCGTTTTAATGCTCATTTTTAGCAGCCGCGTTCCGGCACCTGGGGTATCACACGGAGGATGAAAGGGTGGCTCAGAGGGAGCCATTTAAGCGTGTGTGTGTGTGTGTGTGTGTGTTTCCCTCCTTCAGCTATTCTCTCAACTGTTCTGTATTTTCTGCATCTGAACACAGACGGATCAGATCACAGCTCGCTGCACACCGCCCCACCAAGACATTGTGTTTTGGTTTATTTTTGACAGCAAAGCCACAGCTACACCAGAAAACTTTTGACTTGGCTTTTGTTTTGTTTTTTTTATTCGCCGAGTGTTCCTTTCAGCAGTCACTCTGCTATCTGCTGTGCCCTGGCTCTGACTGAAGCAATAATTAATGTGATAACAGAGGCTCTCTCTCTTTGTCTTCCTCCTGTCTCTTTTCTCCAGCACACCCACGCACAAGGACTTTCTGAAAGCTTAGAGCAAACTTTGATGTTGAAAGCTTATAGGTGAAATAATGCAGTGCAGACAGACCCCCCTCTTACCCCACAAAAAAGAAACTTTAATCACATTTAGAAGTCTTTCCAGTCTTGTCTCACACTGTGAATGGTGCAGCAGCTTTCGCTCAGAATTCACTTTAAACTACAACTTATTACATTAACTCTCCCCGTCCTTTTACCTTCGTCAGGTTAATACAGAAATCAGAAGCTGTAACCACAACCTTATTGCTTCGTTCTCTTTCATCTGATGTGTTATAAAGGGGGCGATCAATAGAGACGTACCCAGGAGGAGGGTAAACCAGGTAGGAATGGAAATGAGATTGCATTTGGAATCAGAGTACCAATCCTTAAACAAACCGTGCCAACCCTGATGCAGCTCTAACTCTGCAGGGCAGCACCTACATGGCAGCTGCTCCAGAGGGCAGGTGGGAAATGACACAGAATTAATGATAACAGAGTGCAAGTGTGGCTAAAAACTGAAAGTAGTGCAGCTCATCCTATATGGGTCATTTTTATGCTATACAGTTCGGACTCACAGCTTCATTAAGCTGCAGAAACACCCACTTCTGTCACTACAACATTCCTCTGACATTGATTCATAATAATGGCATACTTTCTGTTGTTTTTCAGTATGTAGTGTCTGTGGTGGCTTTACAGTGGTCTGAAACCCCTTTAGCTTTATGAACTATGGACAGGAACATGGGCAGGTAGGGGAGAACAGGGTTGGTCGTCACATGCATTGGTTGTCTCACGTCGGTGAGCGTCCGTCGGCTTAGTTTTTGCGGTGTGTCCTGCATCGTTGGCTCTAGTCTGCCGTGTTGGAGGTTTTTTGGCCGATTCAGGATGTTGAAAAGGCGGCGGCGCTAGTCGGTGAGAGGAATCACTCTGATTGGCTGTTCAGCTTAAACGAAGCAGAACACGAGAAACGGAAGTGAGGAAAGCAAACAAACGAGTAAAGTTAAAAGGGCAAACACGGAAGGCTCTTCGGATATTTTCACAATGACATGATCATCTGGAATGAAGCTAAGTGGTGAGTGAGAGTGGTGTGAAAATGGTTGGCAGATGCCACTTTATTTAATGTACGTATCATAACAACGGCTTGTATATCCGCCATCCTCGGTCTTCCAGTTTCCCTTTTTGAACGCCGAATACAGACAACCGCCACCTGCTGGTGTGGAGAGTTATTTCCTCTCACGTTTGCACAGAACGTACGTGCTAACTGGCTGTTGGCTGACATCTTTGCAGTGTGTTCAAATGCAACTTGTCGTCCAAGACAAAGGCGACGTGAGGTGACGCCTTCATTGCTGCTAGTTCTTTGACGTCGGCTTGGTGTGTCTGGGCCTTTAGATCTGGCTTCCTAGAGGACGCTGTTAAAAAAATATTGGTTCTTAAATTTTCAAAGTTGGGGTCAGAGGTCACCTACAGGGTCATTTAAGGAGTGAGATGCTCAACATTGAGGTGAGAAGACTTTAAGTGTTTTTCATGTCCAGTTGTAAATATCCATCTCCTTTGTGTTCGTCTTCTAGGCTTTTACACAATTGGTTTTATAATAAAGGATTACCATTAAAAAAATATGAAGGGAGAGCTCTAGTTTAGATTTTTTCTTGGGTTGTTAGCTTAGTTGCTCCATTAAGATACCATGGGGACAACCAACCCCATTGTGGCGATGGTTGTCACAAGATGTATTTGACAGTCTGTATCTTTTGAACAGATTAAGCTGAAGGAGAGTAAGGTCATTCCTTTCAGACACTTTAGGCTTTCATCGGTCTACACATTGAAAAGGAATCTATTATAAGGATACAGCTTTTGAAAGTAAAAAGTGTGACGACCAACCCCATTCTCCCCTAGATATGAGTTTTTAATAAAAGCCAGATTGTGATATTAATTAACCTGTTGGAACAAGAGCCTGAAATTAACTGGTACTCACCAGCACTTCTGATTTTTGTACCCTTACCTCTTATTGTGTACCGCCACCTCTTTGTGAGTCTAGGTGTGCACCCCTATCTGTGTGTCTGTGCAAACGCAGGGCTTAATGCTGAGAAAACAGCACTGAAAACGCCTGTTCATTATCCAATTTAATCTGTAGGCCAACAGATATCATATTTTAAGTTTATTGTAGCATAAATGCAATATTATAGTACAATTTGATTTGTATCATTAGCTACATAAAAAAGTTTTTATTAACCAAATATACATTTATGTACAAACTGTGGGAATGTATGTTGTATGTAGGCCTAATGTATGTAATGAAATGCACAGAAAAATGCATTTGAAGTGTGATATATTACCAAGATATACATGTAAATATAAATATATCCAAGACACGTGCTATGATCATGTAATGCAGCTGCTGAATTAGGCTACTGGCACCTTTTTTGGTCCAATTCGGGCATCTATCTATTTATCTATCTATCCATCTATCTATTTGCAATTATGTAGTTATAGTTAATTTTCATAAGTATTTTGATTTTCACCAAGGGCGACACGATGTAGAGTTAAATAGATACCCTAACCCTAAATTTCCATCGGGATTAATAAAGTATCTATCCATCTATCCATCTATCCATCTATATATCCATCTATCTATCCATCTATTCATCTATCTATTTATCTATCCAACTATCTATCCATCCATCCATCTATCATCCATCTATCCATCTATCTATCCAACTATCTATCCATCTATCTATCCATCCATCTATCTATCTGTCCTTCTATCTATCTATCTATCTATCTATCATCTATCCATCTATATATCCATCTATCTATCTATCTATCTATCTATCATCTATCCATCTATATATCCATCTATCTATCTATCTATCCATTTGCAATTATGTAGTTATAGTTCATTTTCATAAGTATCTTGATTTTTGACACAAAGTAGAATTAAATAGGTTCATTGTGCAGCTTTGTCTGCAGGAATCAAAGAAAGAAAACGCAGAAGGAAACATCCTGCTTTTGTTCCAAAACATTCATCACCTCAAAGACAGAAACCTGCTCTCTCTTGTTTGCGAATAGTGAGACAGTCTATATTTGGGCTTAGACTAACCTCCCGCCCACGACTCCGTGAATCCTGATTGATTCCGTCTAAATGAATCCTGGCACAGTTGTAAAAATGTGTCCAATCACGCGCCTGAGACGCGCGTGGAGGCGTGTCTCGAGTTGCGCTTAAATTTAAGTGTGTGCATCGGTGAAGGGCACAGTTCGTTTTGGATGTACACCTAGATCACAAGCTACGTTTGGATCTAATCATACTAGAAGGTGATATTCATTTTGCTGCTTTGAACCTTTTTTTTTTGAAGCCAAAGAAACGGAATTGTGTCACATTGGAGTTTTCAAGGGACGATACAAGCCTCAATCCTGAATGTCCTCGTGTGGCATGAGCGAGATATAAACAGCTGGATGTGTGTGTATGTGTCTGTGTGTGAAACTGTTTAATCAACCTGCATTTGGTGTGTTTGTGTAGAGCAAATGGCCATAATAAGGCGTCCACCTCGCAGCGCGCACACATTCCTGTGATGTGGATCTGTCACACTTTGCAGAGCTTTTTTTTGGTGCGGATTTCCAACCGACTGGACACAGTTTGAGGAGTTAAAAAGTTGTTTTTATTGTTTCTGTCTTGAACGTCTCTTTCCATCAATCATCATCAATGATGACTGAGAACAACGAGATGGAGAGCGACACTCAGCTCCAGCGCTCTCCAAGCACCATGTCCATCCAGCCCGTGTCATCCAAGGTAAGAAGAAGCCTCCACTGCTGGATGTGTGCACTCTAATGGCTCACATAGTTCATACTCTAATATCTAATCTAATATCTAATACTCAACTTTACACAACAGTTTCCTCCACACACACTGAAAGCAACATGATTCTTGGCTGAATAAGAAGACAGATTAATTTTTACCTGTTATTTATTTATTTATTTATTTAACTGTTTATTTATTGCAGTTTTGTATTCCTCCTCCTCCTCTTCCTCCTCCTCCTCATCGTCATTATTCCACCGGTTTGTGTAACATTGATGTCAATTCTTAACAAATGCAGCTGTAATCATCATCATGACTGCGTCACTAGGTGTAAACCTCACACGTAAGGTGTGATGTCACACTGTCTCTGTCTCTGTCTGCTCCTTTCTCTCTGCCTCTCTCTACACACACACACATACAGACACACACACAGGAGGGGATATTAATATGGAAGATGTAACCTGTCTAAATCGAAAATGAATAAATAAATAAATAGATATACCCTTAAATGTACCAAAAAATAACTAATAATTAAAAGTAAAGGTAGACATTAATTGATCAAATGTGACAGAAATTATTTCTGTTTTAATTTGCTTTTTTAATTTTTTATTTTTTTTTAATTTACTATTGAATGGCAGCCCCCTCATTTACATAATGAGGCAGAAATGCATAGAGAAATGTAAAAAGGAAAGAATACAGAAATAAATTAGTTTGGGGAAATAAATAGGGGGGTAATGCTAAGGTAAAATCCTGCATAAATAAATAAATACATACAATTTAATAATTAATAAATACATTTAAAAATAAATTATAAATAAATACAAAATACGTGCACAAATAAATACATTTCAAAGTTTATAGAAATTAATTAATAAATAAATAAAAGGGGAAATTCAATAGACTAGTAGATTGACAGGGTAATTAATACAAAAGTAAATAAATAAAACAGAAATATCAATTTATGTCACATTTTATCAATTAATTAATGCCTATATTTATTTTTAATATTATCTTTGATACATTTAATGGCATATTTATTTATTTATTCATCGGGTAATTTATTCATTCATTTTTTATTTTGGCAGGTTCCCTCCTCCATAGATTTATGCTTGGTATTAATTCATAATATGCATTTGAATGAGTATAATTGACATAGAAGAATGGTTGCAATGAATGCCTTTCAGATTTATTATTGGTAGATTTGCTTTTTGGTGATTGCTGACACAGTCATATCTCACTCTTTCCCATATTGCTGAACTCACACACACTGTGTCAAATAACTTTTACTTCTGTGCTGCAAGAAAGTTTTCTATTGCAATGAGCATAAATGGCCACATTTATTTATATGTGCCTGATATGTAGATCCCTTTTACCATACAGGGTGGGCCTGTCTGCGCCTTAAGTGTCCTTACAAATTGTCCTTATGATTCCATTCAATTTGTTGACTTGACTGTATAAACAAGGATCTCGAGGGCTGGCGTCCAAGTGCAGGAGCTGTGAAAGCTTTCTCGCTGCTATTGGAAGGCTTTTAGGACACTTGATTCATTAGGCCCAGACACTTGATACAACTCTCTCTCAGCTGAGTCTTTGTCTCCACCACGCCGCCCACGCACAAAACACACGCATGCTGTGGACATGTTTGAAGCAAAGTGACACTCAGACGCTTCATCTAAATATTTGATGTCCTCCGTGAGAAGCATGGAAGTCGACATTGTGGCGAGCTCTCTCCAGCGTGCTCCGCTCCAGTTCCCCGCTCTTCACCAGCTGCTACTACAGAAAATGAGGCGATATTCTGCCAAGCAGGACTGATTAGTATTCACATGATTCATTGGGCAGCTTCGCCACATCACAACCATTTATGCCACAAACTAACCGGGCTGGCCATTCAGTCACCAGCTCCCGCTCCTCATCTCCTCTCTGCTCTCCAAATCGATCGGCTCCAATGTGAAATAGATTTTCACTTTAACCTTCAGCCCTCATGCACCTGGCACGGCTCATATATGTTTGATGTTCAGGTGAAAGGTTAAATGTAACGTCGTTTCATTTCCCCTGGAAGGTCAATGAGATGTTGCAACCATATAGGAGTCTATTATGGAATCTTGTAGGACAATATTGAAGTTAAAGGGACAGTTTGGGTGTTTTGAGGTGGGGTTGTGCGAAGTATTTATCCATAGTGAGTGCATTTCCTACCGTAGATGACGGTTGGCACTAGTCCAGTTTGGAGAAGCAGACAGGAGTTACCGCACAAGAGCAAAGCGATGTACTGCTGTGGATGGGGCCGGTAGCAAAACATATTTTAGCCACCTAAAAAAAATCAATATCAGATTAAAAGTACGCTATATTTAGAATCTGAACTAACGGGAGCTATTTGGTGTGTGGATCTATTTGTTTTATTCTGCTATATTTATTTGATCCAGCACCTATTCTATCGAACATTGGATGACTTACTGTGTTAGTCACACAATAGTACTAACAAACAAACCGATTGAGGCAGCGGTAGATCTGCAACTCCCGTGTTCTGCGAGGTAAAATTACCGATTTTTTCAATGGAGTCTGGTGGCTTTGGCGAGAGCATAGATAACAGCTTTAGTTCCCCGTCGGAAACCTTTGAGCCTTTCTTTTAGCTGGCTAAAATACGTTTTGCCGCCGGCCCCGTCCACAGCAATACATTGCTTTTTCTTCCTTGCGGTAACTCCTGTCTGCTTCTTCAAACTGGGGGCGTGCTGACCGTCATCTACTATAGATAATAAACTGACTATGGATAAATACCTCATACAACCCCACTTCAAAGCACCCAAACTATCCCTTTAATGTCAGCTTGGTTCTGATACACAGGTGTAGCCCCAGGAGATTGAAATTCCTTCACTTCAATATTCCACCCATATCTACTTTAAACACTTAATCAAAACCATTCCTAAAATTAAAAAAAAACACCGCTAGAGGGTTTAATTTTTGAAGGAAGCTAATCAGACACGTAGCCGTGTGTTCATGATGTTTTTAATTAGATAAGGATGGCGGGGAGCTTGCTCTGATAACAGATGCTCCCTGAAATCCACCAGCAGCAAATTCCCACAAAGATGGATATCAGGAATCAGGAACAGAGGAATACAGCGCCAGAGGATTAAGAGGAAAGGAAGCATGGACTTTCTCCCTGGCTCCCAACAATGTGCTGGTCTGTCGCCAAGGCTGGCAGAAATGTGATTGGTGGAGCAGATGAGATGCCTGAGCAGCAATCATCAGCGGTAGTGTCGCTCTTTGTTGAGAGCTGTTTGATCTCTCGGGGGCTGTTGATGCTTTGGGAGCATTTTCTGTGATGGAATTGCACAGGTAAACCTGTTTTTTTTTTCTAATGATGGACCACCAGGACCATCTCTGAGCGCAGAGATATAAGGACTTGAAACACCCTACACAGATTGGCCCATTTGTCAGCTTGCCCATTGTGTGACGAGAACATCACAGTTTTTCCACGTGTCTCCATTGGATTCTTCACCCAAAATGTGAGCACTTGAAAACTCACACAGCCGGTTGTGTGATAAAAGGTGACTGGGATTGCGTGTAGTGTGAAAATAAGAGATTGTCACAGCTCCAAAGCTAAACGACGAGCAACCATGCAGCTGTTTTGTGGTATGTTGAGTGATGGCAGCTTAATCCAAAGTAAAACGGATTTAGCATTTAAAAAAAAAAGGTGTTGTTCTATTTCTACACTTTCTGGATTTTTTATTAAATATTAAATAGTAGATGATGTAAGAAGACATGAGGGAGATAGAGAGGAGTCCCCAACTGGAAACAAATCAAGGAAGTTGCAATTATTTGCTATTAGAGCTGGGCAATAATTCAACATCATCATGTGCAATTTTGTATTATATTTCCAAGCAAACTGTAAGTTTTTATCCTTTTGAATGGACTCGAGCTCTGGCAAGCTCTGCTCTGATTGGTCAACCAAACCAAACTCTTTGGACTCCGCTCCAGCTCCGCTCTAACCAGCTTTGTTTGAGGGCAAGCCAAACTAGCTGCCAGGCAGGTATTATGCAAATGTGTTACTTGATGACATCACCACGTTACGGAAGAAAAGGCAGGACTTCAAGCATGTTGTTTCAGTGTTTCAATGAAAATGAATCATTCTCTCTAATATCGCAATCGCAAAATCAGTCAAAATAATCGCAAGGGGAGAGTAACTCCCTTTGGCCTGGACTGTTTAACTTTGCAGACCTTTTACATGCACAATAAACAATATAACACACTTTAGGAACAAAAAAGCACAATAGGTCCTCCTTAAATCAAAATCAAAGTATTGACCTGTTGGTGGTGTCGTTACAGGAATAGCCAGGGGATCGCCAAAAGTTAGAAGGATTCACCATCTGAATTCCTGTGCAAAATGTCATGGCAGTCTAATCATTTTTATTCAGATATTTCAGTCTGGACCAAAGTGGACTGACAGACGCACAATGCCACAGAGCCATGCTGCTAGCTTGAATATCTTCATCCATTTAAAGATAGAGGGCAGGAAAAGCTGATTGGGGCATCAAATATGAGGACAGGGCATCTGTCAGCACTTTGGGAAATAAGGCGGATTCATCATTTATATTAAAAATGGTCTTTATCATGCACACCTGTTTACAGAGGGCAGTGTTAATTGCAGTCATCTACAGTCACTGAGCATAGTGAACGTTGAAATATTGCTAATGATCTGCAGGATGATTTCTAGTCTATTCGCTGTCATTACATAAATGAATCTTGATACGTGTCTTTGAAACCACGCACTTTTTCTTTTTAAGTCCACGTCACATTTTATTAACTAACACTTCACTTTCTCTTCAGATGAAGGGTGGATGACACTGAGCCTGAGTGACGCGAGCAGGAGAGTAAAGACGCAGAGGAAGGCTCAAGTGGCCAAGGTCCTCATTGATTAATGTAACACCTTCGCTGCTGCCATGGTTATTAATGTGACACTACGGGGAAAAGGTGTGAGCTGTTGAAATACTGGACACTGTATATCTATTTGTGTATTGCTGATGAGGAGAGATTTATTTGTTGCCACCGATGCGCGCCCAGAAACAACAACCTCCCCCCCCTTCGTCAGACACTGTGTTGTGCTTTGGATGTTGTGAACAGTGATTGGGCGAGTGAAAATGTGTGGATGATGAGTTACCGGGGCAAAGCTGCATGGCGGGGTTCGCTGAATGTGGGGGCGAGGAATTGCACTCCACTGAGGGAAGTGGTTATAATCCATGCTACTATTTCACACACAGTTTCTCCTCCATTAAACAACCACAGAGAGAGAGAGAGGAGGGGAGGGAGAGGAGTCTGTGTGTATGAGCAAGCATATAATTGTCTGTCTGTGCTTGTGTGTGTGTACATGCATGTGCGTTGATTTATGCATCTCTTATCTCGTATTCAAAGCGGGAATCTGCCAGGCTGCCGTGCATAATGACAAACTTCAGCCAAGAAAGGGAACGTTGGGACATGAAACTGGTTCACCCTCCTTGTAATGATAACGCCGTGCTCTTGTAATGATGATAACCCTGCGTCGGTTTTTTTTTGGTCTCTCACTGTGATTTTTGATATTCTAATGAATCCTTCAGGTTGTCATTTTACCCCCCCTGTTAAGTCACAGCTGTTTCCTCAGTGTTGCATCACCTGCCCAAAACAAATGAAGCCACACAGGGAGGGTGTAAACACATCATGTATTACCAGCTACCTGACGGTGATCATTTCCTCTGAAAACCACATATTCTGTCTAGAGATGGATTGAGCCCGGAAACTGCTTCTTTCACAGCGCCGTTATCCTTTTTGAAATATCTCTTAGAACAAGGTCGGACACTGTGACGTCAACCAAGGAGAAAAAAAAACAATTCTGCACTAGTTTTGTGTGTATGTGACTAGCCTTAAATGTGGGGGACGAAGCTGGGGAGAATTTTAAAGCGGAAATTACAGGCACTTTGTTCAAGACTGGCTTTGATACTGTGATTTAAAAAGTGGAGTGGCGGTGTAGATCTGTTGCAGTGGCTGTTTTTTCCACTATTCAACGTGATAGCGGAGTGTGACTGTTGGTTTTAGAAAGATGTAAGAAATTGGGTGATGCGCACCTTACTATGAAGACCTTCTCACCAAATTACAACCTCTACACAAAGACACAGCTGGCATTACTGGATAACCTTTTCTTTTTTAAATTTTCTTCACTGGGTGAACCATTTATAGTCCACACTAAAGCATTATGGCCACAAGCTGTATTTATGGTCACTTTCCCAGTGGCACTAAGCCTTTGTTGCTCAGTCTTGACCTCTGGACAGGCTGGAGCATCCCGTATATATCTCAGCCTGGGCCCATTAAATTCTGATGGAGAAAGGAAGAGCCACATATTCGGATGAAATAAAAGCTTTATCATTGAATTATGTCCACTCAAATGCTGCTGTCCCTCTATGGAGCATTGATTTTGGACATTTATGTTGGCTACATGTGAGAAAAACTAGATCGAAGATGTGAGAATTATGGGCTTTTACACGTCCGCTGAGACAGCTCGTCAAAATCTGGTCTGCAGAGAGTGAGATTGTTGCAGCTTGAGGAATACTGACTGTGCAGGTGCGTGTAAATCTGGGCTACGTTTTGCATTTTGCATGGCATTGTGAGTCATTTGTGAATTCTCTAAATAATTTATTGAGAGAAAAACACCAGCGAGCTAAACTAAACCCAAATGTTTCTTTTGGGAGAGCAGCATTTTCTGCAGATGAAAGGCTTTACTCACTTGTAAGAAGTGCAGTTAGTAGAGCAATGAAAGAAGAAAGAGACCGTTCTCTTAGCAGGCATTGCCATGAAATGTGTGGGATCATTAATACATGTGGGACTAGATCATACATCACGACCATGGTATCATCTGTGGCGAAGTTCAGCTCACTCTGACTCATCGTCATTGGCCTGTCACCTGCCACAGAAATTCATGTGACCCGAATCGAGCGCGGTATCACCCTGGCTTGAACTCTCTCAGTATGACGCTCTCGGCTAATGTTCAAATGGAAGCTAACGGGAATGCTTTTTAGGCTCCGCACACTGACAGATGATTAGATTAGCTGTAATTGAGACATGTGCTCTAGCCGGAGCTGTTATGCCAGCACTCATCTGCTCTGATTGAGAGAGCTCGGCTCGAGACTGTGATGCTGCACAGGAAACGTTGAGACGTGTGTCGAAGCACTGCATCATGAACAAACACGGTTCTAAAAAAAGCATACCACCTTCTGATAAGGTGTTCTCCATAAAGAGTTTATAGGCTGTAATGGTTCATAGATTGGCTGATATATATCCTCCTCCAGCTCAACTTCCTCCAGCCTTCCAGTTCATCTCGGTTATTTAATAGACAGTGAGAAATCTCTGATCTCTGAACTGCAGAATTGATGGCTTGATGTGCAGACCGACTCTTTTCACAGAATCAGTTCCTTCAAGTTGATGCATGTAAATTATCCTTTCAAACCTTTCGAGTTGTATACTTTTTGCACAATTGAGCGTCATTTCCTCTGTGACTTTCCGTTATAAGGGGCCATCCGAGGAGCACATGAATGCACCATTAACCTGCCGTACCGTCCGTCTCAACTACAGTCTGACTCAATCGGTCCTCACTCGTTCGTTCAGTGCCGTTGGGTCCATGTGCACCTCTTCCTATGTTTTGAGCAACTTCACCACCGTTGCAGGCAGCGTGAGCAGTACCCTACAATAACAGAGGGTGGGAGAAAGTCGGGGATTCATGATCACCCAGTCCATTCATCAGACTGACCCGGTACATATCGGACACTAAAACGAGTTGTTCAAAAAGATTTGTTTGTTAATTTTTGCACATCAAATTCATGTGATCATTAAAAGATTATTTCCACTCTATAAAGTATAAATGAATGTTCACAAAACAATCTTACCACAGTGTCCATTTGTAGATTTCAGGAGCTTTCCACAAGCTTCATAAACAGATGGAGTTTGCCCAGCCGTGTTTGGTTTGTCTGTTCTGGGATATTGTAGAAACATGGCATAGCAACATGGCGGACTCTGTGAAGAGGACCCACTCCCTATGTAGATATGAAGGGCTCATTCCAAGCTAACAAAAACACAACGATTCTTAGTTTCTCAGTTTAACATAATTCTGAATATTATATCCCATTTCTGCTAAAAGATCCCCTGAAATATGACACACTGTTCCTTTAAAGGAAGCTGTTTTTACACATCAAAGTCTGTTTACAGGTCCTGCAGAGTGTGAAAAGGAGTGTATATAAAGCCTTTTGTTGCTCCAGTGGGAGCTGTGTGAAGTCTGATAAATTCCCCCAAGTGATGCCACTTCATTATAAACCCTTTATAAGGCACAATATACAGAGAACAACACCATTCTGTGCACCCAACACAGCTACAATAGCAGCATAATGCAATTTATTAGTTACCTTTGCTTGTCTTCATCAGTGTAATCTGATGGAGGGGAATTTCTGACAGGAAGCAAATGAACTCAGTCACATTGACTGTTGTTTCTCTACCTCCAAGTGTGCCTCACACACACACACACACACACACACACACACACACACACACACACACACACTCTCGAATAGACAAACTGTTTTCATATCTTATTCCCAGACGCGCGGAGCTGTAAACAGCATGTCCCTGTAAAGTGATTATGTTTGGCGCTGAGCGGAGAGCGAGCGCAGACGGGCAGAGACCGTGTGCACACGGAGTGTCTGTGGCCTACTGATTCTCTGTCTGTCTGCGTTGATCCATTCATCCCCTGCGACACGCGACCACGCCCTCACACTGCATGTCAGGGTAACAAATGGCTGCCTATCCCTTGGGGGGAAACTAGCATCATTATCATCTGTACACAGAGCCGGAGGGGAACGTCAGGAAACATGCATTTATCTGGCCAATCAATGCTAGATGGCTGCAGAGACTCTGTTGCTGGTGTGACGTGTTGTCGTCTGATTGCTCCGCTTCTGAAACGCAGCAACCATCAATTATTGTTTGGTCAATGCAGTTTACGAGATACGAGCACGGCCGGTCAATACACACGAGAGACGGTACAGGCAATCTGATATTGTTGGATGTTGTTGGCATGTTGGGAGGGATCCATCTGCCCTGTATGTTTAGTGCAACCCTGTGGCACGATCAATCTGTCCAATGAGCAGACTCCATCAGATTAAGAGCCCTGGAGATAGGCTGTTGATAGATGATAACGCTGTGTAAACTGTCTTGTTTCATTTCATCACAATAGCCCCCCTGCCACCACTATCAAGGAACACACAGCAGTCCTCGATGTATGGCTTATCTTGTTTAACCATGGGCCAAGCTGCCCCCGTTAACCCTCCGAGACCCGCAATAGACCCGTTTTTGTCTTTTTAGAGAGGCCAGGTTTTTTTTACAGGGAGATAGCCTGTCAACAGTAGATGTCATATAGAAGTGGTGTACGTCATCTGAAAGCTGGGAACCTGAAGATTAATTTGAGCAGCAAAATTGAGTGCAGCTCAGCACTGTGAGTCATGTTGTTCTAGTCATGAAACAGAAATAAACATGACTTAATTCATTATTTAAAATAAATTATAAAAGTGTTTAAGGGTTTAATCAAAGTATATGATGGTCATTCCCATGCTCTAGTATGTCTCATAAGTTGTTGCAGCAATTTTGGGGTTGATAACATTTGTTACACAGATTTGGTGCTAAATTTAACCGTTTTTTACCACTCAAGAATTGATCAAAATGATCAATAATGCCTCCAAAATACCACATTAAGACACCAAGACCTTGAGGAACACCATAGAAAAAGCCATGCTGTGAACTTTTGACATTTTGAGATTTCTGCAAGGATTAAATCTTTCGGCGATTAGATGCTGGCGAGCACTTCTGTTCTGGTAACTGCTCAGAAACCCGCTTATTGTCAATTTGAGCCTCCTTCCACACAAGCTAGCATGATATGGTTGTTACCAATGTATTCCATAGGATTTCTAGCTTCATATGATATCTGTACTTTTACTCTAGCTCTGAAACTGAACCTGCTAACCTCTGAAAGACCGCAAAGTCAGTTGGGATTGGTTAAATGTGGCTGTAGTGTGTAGAGTATGCTTGGTCTCATACTAAAGGGAACATACAGGTATATTAGCTATTAATGTGTTGCTTCCATATGAGGTGATATTACATTTCATGACTCACCCTCTTTCCCCATGGTGCACAGATCAGCGTGCCGTGCTGTGTTTATGGATGCCGGGATATTGCCTGTGCTGCCCTCAGGCCGTATTGGACATTTGTTATTGCTCCCAAGTGTGCCGCTGCGTTCTTGCTTATCTTGTGTTTATTCTGAGCGTACCCTCTTTCTCTCTGTCTGTGTGTGTCTGTGTGTGCAGCTCCAGAGACTAAAACGCTCGCTGTCCTTCAAGACCGTCATGCGCAGCAAGAGCGTGGAGAACTTCTTCCAGAGGTCCTACAGCGACGCTCGCCTGCCCCCGGATTTCATCACCGAGCCGCCACCTCCTTCTCCCCCGCTGCTGCCCGGCTCTCCTCTGGTTGGCGAGCGCTCGCCGTCCATTTCGCCATCCCTCAGCCCCAACCCCTCCATCTCCTCCCATTCCCCCTCTCTCAGCCTCTCCCCGTCGCTGCCCACCAAGCCGCCCCGACCTCAGATCACCCACAGTTTCCAGGACCACATCTTTCGCAAGCCCACCAACTGCCAGCACTGCAAGCACATGATAGTGGGTAAGATCCCCGATCTACTTCCTGGACTCTCTTTGCAGTTTTTTACAGGATTTCAGGCCTCCTTGTCTTTAGCCCTGTTCAGACCTGGTATCAACATGCGTCCTGAGTGATTGGATCACAAGTGGACGCACTCGAGACGCATTGAGATCACGATCACTCAGACCGTATGGCCATATTTGCCACATTCTTTTAGCAGTATGTATGTGAATGTGTCCTGGGCCACATTAAGGACCGCCTACTCTACTGAGGTCCCGCTGGGATCCGCGGGTTTCTGCGTTCCTCAGGTGAATAGACAGGCAGACACGAGCGCTTGTTTGCCTCGCAGCATGGAAACATCTTCTGTGCTCTACTATATCCTGTTGGTACAATTGTATTTTATTCAAATATATCATAAATCAACAATCTATCAGACTAGGCACGCAAAGTGCATTATTATAACACTGTTTTTGTTCCGCCCGTTCGCTCGCCCGTTCTCTGAAGCTCTGTTACCCCGCTGTTGTCTGGTAAAGACAGCCGGTACAATAAACTTATATTATTGTGTTAATAATTTGTACCAGAATTCCCGAATATGTAGAATATTACGACTGAAATTCATGTAATATTTTGTCACAACATCTACTTTATTAGCCGTGTGTTTACTGCATGTTTATTTGCATACAGAGCGGGGAAGTGAGATCAGATCACAAGTGGTCACTGGAGACGCATGTGGAGACACATTCTAATGCCAGGCGTGAACAGATTAGAGCTGTCCACTTGTGATGCGATCACTTTAGGACGCATGTTAATGCCAGGTCTGAACAGGGCCTTTTGTCTTCGTGCCATCCCAACTAGTGCAAACTGGAACACCACCTATTGTGCTAAAGACATTTAACATTGTTATATAAAGACAATGTTTTATCATCACGGCAGGATTTAGGAGTCTATACAACTCCTTAAAGCAGAAGTTCGACCTTTTGGGAAATACACTTATTCACTTCCTGGCGGAGAGCTATAGACGAGGAGATCGTCTCATCTGAGTCTGAATTTCCCAAAATGTCAAACTATTCCTTCAGGTACTGTAGCATGAAGATAATAGCATCATTTGTCTCAAAGAAAAAAAAGCACCCTGAAACAGATGATTTTTTAAACTACCTACCTTTTTTTTT
>CAKAOI010047500.1:0-164923 GCA_916701655.1 Sebastiscus albofasciatus
ATACATACATACATATGTATATGATTATTTGGATGTCAACTTCAATTTTCAATACACTGTGAGTATGTATATATATATATATGTATATATATATATATATATACATACATGTATATATATATATATATACATGTATATACACACACACATAAACATATGTATATATGTGTATATGTAGTTGTATGATCTCTCCAGTCTCTGGAGGACACGCCCCCGGCTGGATTCAAAAGTGGCGCCCAGCAGGCTGCGCCCCGGCCGGCCCCGCCCCCCTCTCCCTCCGGCGGAGTCTCTGCGCAGCCGCGGTGGCTCTTAAACAGCCGCCATTTTGTGTTAGGCCCACTCTTCCTTAAGCGGGAGAAAACTATTAGTCCGGCGCTCAGCGGGTACGGACCGTCACACCGGGACTGGAGGAGACAACCGCATGCACCGGGCATCCAGCTGAATATACCGGGGGAAAGCACCAGTCGGGAGTAAGTGAAGAGGTCAGTGTTCCTCCAGACACGGGGAGGTTTTTGTAGGATCCGTCGCCGGCCTCTAGGTGTCACGGTAGGGCTTACCGAGCAGCGGGCTGGCGGGGGGTGTTTGTCTCCCTCTATCGTTATCCAAAACGCACTAAATCTCTCTATAAACTATAACTCCAGCTCTCTGTTCAGCCCGTGTGAGCTCCTGTGCTGATCTGTGGTGGTATTATCAGAGGGATGTGTGTGTTTGCAGGAGTCTCAGTGTTGTTGAGGTAGTTTGGGCCTGACGTCCATCTTATCGTCCCTTTGTTTCCTGTTTCACACCGACTCGCGCCTCCGACTTCAACAACACGAGCTGCTGTTCAAGTAGTTTACATCTTCAACAATAGCATCCGCTCTAGCCTTAAACTGAGCTGATAACGAGATGTAACACAGTAAGGTAGATAAAGGTTATAAAACAGGCGACCGAGTGACTCAGAAGTATCGATTGATTGATCGATACTGTCGTTTTGTGTAACCAGCACAGGAAGACGTAAATAAGTCACTTTTCTAAAGTTTACCTCACTGTTAGACAACACTACGGTGGGATTATGCACCATAAACTAATACGGGTTGTTTCTTCACAACATATTGATCGTTTGAGTCCTGATCTGAGCTCCAGGTGCTACTTTATGTGACTAGTCCGCCTCAGGGTGTCATTCATTACCTACTCCTCTGTGTGTTATGGGACAAGCTAGAGACCATCTCTACATAGCACTTTTTACTACAGTTTAGTGCATTATATATGTCACATAAAACTACATTTCAGATGCGTTTGTTTTCTCTCAATGCAAGCAGTCATCTGTTTGAACTTCTAGGCTCCAACATGTGTAGACGGGTAACTTTAAGGCTTGACTATCGACTGCTATCGTTTGTATAACCAGCACGCGATGACGTCACTTTCCTAAAGTTTACATCACTGTTGGACAACACTACAGTGGGATTATGCTCCATAAACTAATACAGTTTGTTTCTTCACAATATATTGATCATTTTAGTTGTGATCTGAGCTCCAGGTACTACTCTATGTGACTCTAGTCAACCTCAGGGTGTCATTCATTACCTGCACCTCTGTGTGTTATGCTATAGATTAATGCTAGAGACCATCACTATATAGCACTTTTACTACAGTTTAATAATAATAATAATAATAATAATAATAATAATAATAATAAATTAGACTTATGTAGCGCCTTTCAGAAACCCAAGGACGCTTTACAAAGGGGGCACACAAAATCATACTAATAAATAACACAGAGGAGAAACTATAGCTAAGTAACTAAAAGAGTGATGTGTAGGAAGAGTCAGCTGAGATCAAAGGCCTGGACGATCAGGAGGTGTTTGAGGTGTATTTTGGAAAATGTCCAGGGATATTTAGTGCATTATATATCACTTAAAACTACATCTCAGTTGAGTTTATTTTCTCAATACTAGCAGTCATCTGTTTTGAACTTTTAGGCTCCAACAGGAGAAATTTAAGGCTTGACAATCCATATCACAAGAAACTTGTAGTTGGGAGTGTTTTATACTTTATGTTTATGTTTATAAAGAGAAACACACTGCAAGTAAAGCATAAAGTATTAGTTGATTAGGTCATTAAATGCAAAACCAATCAATGGCCCCATTGATCTACGAATCAACACACTCACACAGATAGTGGAGTTTTATAAACATCCACCACTGATATTATTATTATTATTATTATTATTATTATTATTATTATTATTATTATTATTATCAGCCTAATGGAGGTGAAGTTTAGGGACGCACCAAATACGACCTTTTCAGTCCAGATATCAATACTGATACCTGGGCTTTGGGTATCGAGCGATGCCGAGTACCGATCCGATACCAGTGTTTCATTAATAAGCTGTATGCCTCACTGTGTGGAGGTGACTGGGATCATTCTTATGTGTAAGGAAACATCAGGTTTGACTTCCTAACCTAATAACATAACATGTAACAAACAAATACATTCTGTATCGGTGCATCCCTAGCGAAATTAAATGCAGCCTCAGAGCTCGCAGCATTTCACACAAAACGTCCCGGTTAACTCAGGGAAATCCACTCGCAGTGGACAGTTGTTACAATTTATACTCTTCGCCCACGCAAGCCTGTCTCACTTTTTGATTCATGTCTTTTCTATTAAAGGTGTTAGTTGGCCCGTCGCCATGGAGGGCGAGGTTATTTCCATGGAGACCACTCAGACCGCTGAAGGAAAGGTCCTGTCAGAGGGTGGAGATGCTTTGATACAGGGGGCAGTCATAGCTGCACAGGGGGAGGTGACTGAGAACATGGAGATGATGGTGATGGACGCTCTCGATCCGACTCTGATGCAAATGAAGACGGAGGTGTTGGAGGGCGGCGGCACCGTGACTGTTACCGGTGGAGATGAGGGTCAGATCATCACGCTCCAGGTTGGTATAAAACACGAGTTAGGCAATCGAGTTTGCTCTAATCTAATGTTGGACTATCAGTAACGGGCCTTGTTGTGAAATGTTGTTGTGTTGTGATCAAGTTGAAAAGGTTCTTTCTTCTATGTAGGTGGTGAATATGGAGGAGCAGGCAGGAGCTGCGTTAAGTCTTGGGCAGCTTCAGCTGGTGCAGGTACCTGTCACAACAGCAACTGTAGAGGGGCTCCAGGCAACCTACGTTGATGCATCAGGAGCTAACAAGGACGCAGAGCCGGTTATCTGTCACACTCTTCCCTTGCCCGAGGGCTTCCAGGTGAGAAACGACTGTGTACTGGTGTGTCATAAGATCCGCCCCTTATGGTTACGTGACTTGGTATACTCCTTTTGTTGAAAAGAGTCTGGTCACAATGAAATGCATAATGTTTTTCTTTTAGGTGGTAAAAGTGGGTGCCAATGGTGAGGTAGAGACTGTGGAGCAGGAGGAGCTGCATGCAGTCCATGAGGAGCTTCAAGGGGTGGTCGAGGAGGAGGAGGAAGGGGAAGAAGAGGCAGCAGGAATAGAAGCCACTGTGCCTCCACAAGAAGACCCAGAATGGTCCAAGGACCCAGACTACCAGCCCGTCTCCAGTATCCGTAGCAAAGGGAAGAAGGGAAAGAAGAGCCGCCTGCGCTACGGAGACGGCGATCGTGACATGGACGTTTCTGTGTACGACTTTGAGGAAGAGCAGCAGGAGGGGCTGCTGTCAGAAGTGAATGCTGAGAAGGTCGTGGGCAACATGAAGCCACCAAAGCCCACCAAGATCAAGAAAAAAGGTTAGACTTTAACACGGTTTCTTTTAGATATCTCAACACGATGCTGAGAAAGACACATTCAGATTGTGGTTTGGCTATGTGATGTTCCTCTTTTATAATCCTAAAATGTTGTGTCCAGGTGTGAAAAAGACTTTCCAGTGTGAGTTGTGTAGCTACACATGTCCAAGGCGCTCCAACCTGGACAGACACATGAAGAGCCACACCGATGAGAGACCGCACAAATGCCACTTGTGTGGACGGGCCTTTAGAACGGTCACACTACTGAGAAACCACCTCAATACACACACAGGTAAGGCAAAAAAAACAATACTTATACTTGTTACTTGAAGACATTTTGCTACAGTTTGTAATACTTTAGATAAATGGGTATGTTAAGGATTTAA
Source organism: Sebastiscus albofasciatus (assembly GCA_916701655.1). Lineage (NCBI taxonomy): Eukaryota > Metazoa > Chordata > Actinopteri > Perciformes > Sebastidae > Sebastiscus > Sebastiscus albofasciatus. The sequence continues at coordinate 4,111 of CAKAOI010047500.1, forward strand.
ACTTTTCCTCTCATAGCTGTCTAACTTTACTTGAATTGTTATTTCTCCCATGCTTCCACTGTGTTCTTGCTTCACGTAATGTTACTTTCAGACAAAGAAGGAATGGAATATTTTCATTAATAATTGCCGATGTTCCTTCATTCTCACTTATTTCTATTTCTTTAGGCACCAGGCCACATAAATGCCAGGATTGTGACATGGCATTTGTGACCAGCGGTGAGTTGGTGCGTCATCGTCGCTACAAACACACACACGAGAAGCCCTTCAAATGCTCCATGTGTGACTACTGCAGTGTGGAGGTAAGTAATCACATGTTGTTACTGTGTTAGGTATCTCATCTGTAATTTACACCCAGGGATAAGTTCATATTTTAATTTTTCTGTCTATTTCTAGGTGAGTAAGTTGAAAAGGCACATCCGCTCTCATACAGGGGAGCGACCCTTCCAGTGCAGTCTGTGCAGCTACGCTAGCAGAGACACCTACAAGCTGAAGAGACACATGAGGACACATTCAGGTAACATACTTGCACCATCTTTAGGCCGAAAGAAGGGGTTACTCCCAGTTTGAGAAGAGTACCTCACTTAATAAATTCTCTCCTGTTTGGTGCAGGTGAAAAGCCGTACGAGTGCTACATCTGCCATGCCCGTTTCACACAGAGCGGCACCATGAAAATGCATATTCTGCAGAAACACACGGAGAATGTGGCCAAGTTCCACTGCCCACACTGTGATACTGTCATCGCACGCAAGAGCGACCTTGGTAAGTTATATTTTGCCATTTTTACTTAAAACTAAATGTGATCAGGTGTAGAAAATAAAGTAAAGGAAGTGCTGGGAAGGCTTTTTTTATGTGGGTCTTTGAAGCCATAGTTCAGGAAGTATGTCTATATGAACTATGGTGTTAAGAGAAATCATGTTACTTCACATCTTGCAGATTTTATAATAGAAATATTGTCTAAACTTACCAGTCCCCAGTCATTGGAGTGTTGCTGTGCCCTATATAAATGTATTTGCTGTTTTCTATTCCAGGTGTTCACTTGCGGAAGCAACACTCATTTATTGAGAAGGGAAAGAAATGTCGCTACTGTGATGCCGTGTTTCATGAGCGATACGCTCTCATTCAACACCAGAAGACCCACAAGAATGAGAAACGCTTCAAGTGTGAACAATGTGACTACTGCTGCAGACAGGTGTGTGTCAAGTGGAATATGAAGCACTTCTGAAGTATTACTTTATTTTAATGCTAAATGACCATTTTTCTCTGATCTATTCCCTCGTAGGAACGCCACATGGTAATGCACAAGCGTACTCACACGGGGGAGAAGCCGTTTGCCTGCAGCCAGTGTGAGAAAACATTTAGGCAGAAGCAGCTTCTGGACATGCATTTCAAGCGCTACCATGATCCCAACTTCATCCCCACTGCCTTCGTCTGCAACAAGTGCAGCAAGACATTCACCCGCAGGGTAGGACTGAGCTCTGAGTTTTAACACACACACGCACGCGCCTGTTTTTTACAGTATGTCACTGAGTTGTAATGGTTGTGTGTGTGTGTGTGCTCCACAGAACACCATGCTGCGTCACAATGAGAGCTGCACAGGCGAAGTCGAAGAAGAAAATGGAACTCCCGCACCCAAAAAGGCTCGTCGGGGCAGGAAGAGGAAGATGCAGTCCAGGAGAGACGAGGATGACACAGGTATTGTTTACGTGGCAAATCTGTTATTTTGTGTAGCGGCCCATCAATTTGACATCAGAATACGGAATGAAATTTGTCAAACTAGGTCAAAGGAGTCCATTTATCATTTGATCTGGCTGTAAAAAGTTGCCATGGTCAGTTGTGACTTTAATTTTACTTTCTAAAGGCCTTTGCACACCAACCTTTGCACTTTTTTTTTGTACGTATTTCTTAATCCGTCATGATTTTTTTTTTTTTTTTTTATAAAAAAAAAACATTACACACAAACCTTGCGCAGAAAATCAAACCTGTTCCAAAAACTTTTGACTGAAAGTTTCGGAGTCGGTTGGTAAACTTGATTGACACAACATGAGGTTGTATTTATTTTTAAACGTGCAACAATTTCGGACGAAAAATACGGATTTGGTGTGCAAAGGCCTTTAGTGTGCTCCAAATGTTCATTAGGAGGATATTGTTTCTGCCTACGGGACTTTGCAGTCTTGATAACCTCCCAGTTTTGGTTACTGAAGTTTGTGCAGGACCGGGCACATATATCACCGAGTTGGCACATAAAACCCAACCAGGATGCAGTTCGGCATATATTGTAGTGGTGGTTTTATGGAGTAAGATTGTTGGCAAATATGCTTATATCAAAATGTAATTAATATCTGCTTGATGTCATTACTCATTCACCTGCAGAGGATGAACTGGACGAGATAGAGGAGGAAGACGAGCTAAGTGAGATCGAGGTTGAACAGGCCCCACCAGTCGTCCCTATCCCAGCCCCCATTGAGCCACCAGTCAAGAGGAAACGTGGACGTCCCCCGAAGAGCAAACCAGACAGTAAGTGTTGCCACACAAAGTGAGACTCGATAGCTGCTAATGAGGTGGTTTTCAAAGTAAGGGGTCCCCAGCAACAATGGGAATAATTTATTTTCACTATAATTCCATCCATAAGTAACACAATGACAGAATGTCATGTGTAATATCACTTTTTTAATTACTTTTTCAAGATCATGCGCAACATTACTTTCTATTCGCTGCTCAGCCTTCACATTAGTAATGTTGTTCCATACCCGAGTACACTTGCGTCATCATCGACGTGTATTTGTTTATATAGAGATCAGCTGTTCTAGCAGCAGAGCATTGTAAAACACCTCATTCGTCTTTAGTCTTTCCAACAATCACCAACTCTGGTTTGGTCAAAAGAAACCCTTATTTCACCGAGTTAGGTGTGAAAATCTGACCTGAAACTCTCTTAACAGCGGCTGCTATCATCCGTGTGGAGGACGAGGCCACTGGAGAGGTGGATGACATCATTGTGAAGAAGGAGGTCGCGGACGATCAAGATGACCAGGAGGACGGCAACGATGAGGCCGTGGAGCAGGTGGTGGTCGGCGGAGGGAAGTCTCCCATCACGCTGGAGGAGTTGCCCCAGGAAGAGGGGACCGCAACGGAGATGGCGCCGCCTGTTGCCCCACCTAACGGAGACCTCACCCCTGAGATGATCTTAAGCATGATGGACCGGTGATGGATGTGAGGGTCGACCCTGTAAACACACATACATACACACACAGACCCCGTCCCCCCCGATCACATCTTCATTTTTAATTCTCGTCATTTAGGATTACAAACACTTGCATCCTGCACAGAAACAAACATCACTGTTGTAATTTAAGATTTGCTTTTTAATCATGTATTGATAAAGAGTTGGATGAGTGGAAAAAAAAAGATTTTTAATAAGGATTTACCTACCAAAAAATACATTAGCGTGCATTTAAGTTTGAGGTGGCTGTAATTGACAGCAGTATCAAGCGGCTACGCTACATTATATAAATTACGAAATCTCCTCTGACTGAGTATATTTCTATGATATAGTCCACTCAAAATGTTTTAATGTGATAGACTGTGTGAATATAGTTTTCTAAAAGATCTGGGTACACTTTTTCATCTTTTCTTTCAAAGCCTTTTTGTTTTACTTGTTTAGACACCGTGTGAGTAAAAGTTGCTAAATAGATAGCAGTGCATTCATAATGTGGACTTTGCTTTACTTTTTTTTGCCATAATTCCAGTCGATGTGTAATATCCTCACTGAAGAGCATCATGTACCTCTCAGTTTTGACAGAAACCTGCAATGAAAAGTGGCTTTTTGGGTTTGACTTTTTAGAGAAAAGTACATTTTAGGCCCAAGTTGAAAGTCAATTCATCAAAAAATGTCATAAGATTGCAGAAACAGGCAACTTTAAAGAAGATGATACTGCCGTTAATCACAGCCAATTCAAGATGAGAACTATTTAATATTTGTATTTCTTTTTCTGTGGTTAGTAATTCTTTTTTTTTTTTTAAAAAGCCAAGTCTAGTTTTTAAAAGCTTAATAGACTGCTTACCTTATGCTCATTTCTTGCTACTGTGACACCCCTAGATGACTTGTATGTACTAAACATTGTCACTGATAAGTGCAAGGAACGTTGTTTTGCTCCCTTTTGTAGCCATTCCACTTTGGGTTGGTGTTTTCCTTTTCTACCATTGGCAATGCAATGCGACGTAGCAGCTTGAATGACATTTTAATAACTGTGTGGCAGACGAGAACAGATGTATGACTGTACAACTGATTTTTTTTTTTTAAAAAAAGGTAGACGTTGAGACTGATGTTTCTGCAGCTGTAATAATCTTGATCATGGATATTTAAAATCAGTCTGGTTTGGGAGAAGTTAACATGTGTTAGTGGTACAGTTACAGCCCCAAGAAAGGATGGTTAGAAAAAAATGTTCATCAAAATTAGCTGAGAAACAACTGAGTGCTAACACAGAAATGTCAGGTGTATTTTGCTTGCAAATCTATTTTATTAAACGGACTACTTGATATCAAGATCTCCACTCATTTGTATGTCTAAAGAACGGATATGAACTGACACCAGTGGGCTCGTCTCGACTATTCTATTCTTCAAATATGACCAACTTTGATGACCTTTTTCATTTTAGCCGTTTATTCTCAGTCATCAACCAAAATGTTCACCTAAGGATTGTGAGTGTGGTTGCAGCTTTTGCAGTATATCTTCTACATGACCATGGGGGCTGTGGTGGCTTTCTCCACCGATAGTCTCTCTATTCAGGGGCTACAATAGGAAGATGGTAGTCCTCTGAAATTGAGCTTGATAAATAATTATTTTCATACCTCTTTCTGTGCATTCACAAAGTTGGGGGGGGGGGGTAAACATGCCGGTAACGTTTTTTAATATTTAGTCATTTAATCACTTACTAAGCCTGTATTTAACAGGTAAATGTGTGTATCTGTGTCTTGAGCAAAAAGGAAAGTTATTTTGTTTTAACTGTCTATTGTGGGAATAATTTAATTTCTAATAATAATGTAGAGCTTGTGTTGAGTCTGGAAATCTCAAGCCTTGGGCCTGAAACGGCTGAGATCCCAGTTCAATGTTCTTCTATGTTCAATTTTAATGGTGTCAGAAAGTCAACACAGGTTACTCAAATGAATCACTTCATGCTGTACAAGTATATTGCAAGAAGTTTTCATTGTGTTTAATATCAACAGACACAAACACAACCAAAACCCGAGCCGGTCCGGACACGACTGTCCGTGGGCATTACATCATAACCTTATATACTTGGAACAAAGAACTCATCCCTCCTTATTACTATCCTATATCTTAGTGTTCTTAAAAACTACTGGTCTCTGTCAAAATATCCTACTAATCAGCATACACCCTATACCATACATATGATCCCAGCGGTGCCTCCCCTGCCATACATTATGTCAGAGACAGATTCCCTGTTTTGGGCCTCTTAGTGTGGCATCTTGTTTCTACACAGCTGTGTGGCAACTTGGAGTCTGCATTACATCACTAGAGCTGTGATGTACAGCATTGGGGGTCTAAAAAATACAGCAGCACTGTGGTTGTATGCTGTTTCAGTAGTAAAAACAGGATTATAGGATTAATACTTTTATCATTGTTTATCACAATTTTATATAGTTAAAAAGGGATTACTTCTACACATGGCAATATAACGATGCATATCGTCAAAACGATAAAAGATAAATGTCTATCGTGATGTCGAAAAATTAGCATCCGAACTGCATTACAGTAATATTTACGGACAATACTAAACGAGCTTTTACCTAAACATGAGCTACTTTTGTTGTTTGTTTTTATTTTTTTCTCTATAATTTAACTTGAAACAAGTGGAAAGTCAAGTCAATTAGTATTTTTGCAGCCCTCTCTTTTCTACAAACACAAAGTACAAACAAGACCCACTTACTAGTTTAGCTTAGTTTTGATAAATGTTACCCACCAAATAAAATAGATTTATTTCAGTCATTAGGATAATCCCTCAGTTTGAGGTTTCATGTGTGATACATATTGGTTCAACAGGCTCAATAGCATGATGCTGAGCAACTTTCTTTGTATGTGACATGTCACATGAGTGCCCATCATGTGAGAAGTGCCTGTTGGGGCTAATTAAAAAATATCATCACTGGTATTCATTATACTTCAGCATATTCCTCAGGCTCTCTATTCTCTGCAGCTGTTACTTCAACAACAACATCAGTCAACTACTACAGTGTGCTTCAATGGCGAGAGAGAAGATGGATGCCTCAAATGAGACTAGTCGTTATTCAAAACCCTAATTCTCATTTATCATGCCATCAATCATTGGAATAGCTGCCCTCTTTACATCCGTCAATCCTCTAACAAATCCTCATTCAAATACCATCTAATAATCGGTTGGTCATGTATGATTTTTCTTTTGTTCCTTTTCCCTGATGATGGGCCTTGATGTCTAAATGGTTGTGGAAGATTGTGTATGAATGAGAAATGTATATATGTTTGGAAAATTTGAATGTTATCAGTGTAACACAAATATGATGTTGTATATAGTATGTATGTGATAAATTTAATGTACTTGATTTCGGACCCCAGGAAGACTAGCTGGTGCCACTGGTATCAGCTAATGGCGACCCTTTTTAAATAAAATAAATAAATAGTGCTGCTGTCAGGCAGTAAACGCAGCAGCTTTACACTTAGTATCATAGTATGAAATAGTGTGTTTTTGTGTTTATCCTGACAACACAGACATTATGAGTGTTGGTGGTTGCTGAGGTTTGGGAACCTCCTAGTCATGCAATAATTGCAGAAGTTGCAGTAACTCTAGCTAAAACTAGTTATTGTTGTAGCTCCTAGCTGTTAGCCTATTGGTGTGTTCTAATAGTCCATTATATATTATAGAAATATTATTTCTACCCAGTTGAGGCCCTTTCTCCAAGTTTAACTTGTAAATATTGTACCAAGGAGGAACCAGCCATGAATCAGTTAACTACAGCTGTTACTTCAACAACAACAACAACAACAACATCTGTAAACTAGTGTGCTTTGATGGTAAGAGAGAAAAGATGGGTGTCTCTAATGAGACTGGTATTATGGCCATCTTTATTTTAATATTCAAAACCCTAAATTGAAACTTCTGTGTGTTGTTGAGTGCTGTTGTTGAAATTGTTTTCTTCTCTTCTTTGAGGTATTTATTTTGGCTTATCTTTTATTTTCTTTGTTGGATAAGTGAAATACATGAAATGTTATGTCACTCTTTCTTTGAAATTCTGACTAAACATTCCATTGTATAATTTAATTATTAATATTGTTAGTCTGTGTGTATGTGTATATATGTCTATATGTAAATTTAATAAAAATATTGTTTAAAAAAATAAATAACAAAAATAAAAAACTATTAAAAACCTTAATTCTCATAGTGTTGGCTGTCAGGCAGTAAACTTGGTATCATAGTATGAAACAGTGTGTTTGTCTGTGTTTCTCCTGACGACTCAGACCTTATGAGTGTTGGTGGTTGCTGAGGTTGGGAGCCTCCTGGTCATGCAATAGTAGCAGCAGAGGCTGTAACTTTAGCTGAAGCTAGTTCTTGTTGTAGCTGCTAGCTCAGCTACTCATGAACCGGTGGACGGATCCAGACTGCTCCTTAACGTGGAGCTAGTTTATTAGTGTTAACTTATGTTATAGAGGACGTTACTGAACTAATGTGGAGGATTAATAGCAGCTCTCTTTGTTGTGCCAGCTGCTACGTCCTGTTTTGTAGGAAATCTGGAGGAAAAAGCGCCACATGCTGTCCTTCATCACCTCCTCCTCCTCCTCCTCCTCAGACTAACGGCCCGACGCTGCTCACACATATAACGGCTAACATTGAACCTTCACGTCTCACTGGGACACCCATGGGTGCCGGCTGAGGTTGAGGGAGACGATGACACTTGTTTTCTTTTCCCTCTACTTCTTCATAGATTCCTCATGTGTCCATGTTTCCGTTGTCTTCACGGTGTCGCTGCCAGCGAAGCACAATCAGAGAAAACAGTGACAGACTGAGGGACATCCCTGTTGCCACAGCAACTAGCCGAAACATGATTTCCGGTTTCAGGAGCGGCATTTCAAAATAAAAACAAATGCTCTCATTTTATGTTGCTCTTTGGGAGAGTTTTATGAAAGCGCAACGGTGTTTTCCCCAATACATAATGTACTACACTGCTGGCTTCTATCATATATTTAGCTTGATCATCTGTTTCTAATGCACAGTAAGCCCAGGTCAGGGGTCAGCAACCTGCGGGCGGCTCTTCAGCTCCTCTCCAGTGGCTCCCTGTGGATTTATAAACATGGAAATGAATAACTGTTTTACATTTTCATTTTTATTTATCATTGTTGTAGGTCTATGGTATGACGGAGTATTAGGGCCACATTGAGGAAAAAATATAAATCTGAGATTTCGAGAATAAAGTCATATAAAGTAGTAATTTTTACGTGTTGTTTTCTTTTTTTCTCGTAAAGTTATCTTTATTCTCGAAATATTACTTTATTCTCGCAATAATACGATTTTTTTTCTCGTAATATTCTGACTTTATTCTCGTAATATTACGACTTTTTTTCTTGTGAAGTTATGACTTTTTTCTTGTAACATTATGACTTTTTCTCGTAGTTATTCTCGTAATATTACGACTTTTATTCTCGTAAAGTTATGATTTTATTCTCGAAATATTACAATTTTTTTCTCGTAATATTATGATTTTTTCTCGTTAATTTATGACTTTTTTTCTCGTAATATTCCGAAATCTTTTCTCGTAATATTCTGATGTTTTTTTCACGTAAAGTTATGAATTTTTTCTCGTAGTAATTACTTTATTCTTGTAATATTACAAATTTTTTTCTCACAAAGTTATGATTTTATTCTCGAAATATTACGACTTTTTTTCTCATATTACGAAATTTTTTCTCGTAATATTACGACTTTTTTTCTCGTAAAGTTATGACTTTTTTCTCTTAATGTTACGACATATTTTCTCGTAATATTCTGACTTTATTATGGAAATCTCAGATGTTTTTTCTCTCAATGTGACCCTAATACCCGTAGTACATTTGCTCTTTGACCCTCACTGCATTAGACTTATATACTATATACTTAGACTATAAACTGTGTTACCTTCATCACAATGATTAAATGTTTTGTTCCAGATAGATTTTTTTTTTTTTTTTTTTTTTTTTAGTCTCAAATGGCTCTTTTGATAGTAAAAGTTGCTGACCCCTGACCTAGTGAGTCTGTCCCAGCTGTTGTGAGTACTGATGTCTGGAAGTCAAAATGTCATGTCATTAATGTTGTATGCAGAATGGCTTGTTGCAACATTTGTTCCATCAGAGATAAATTGTTGTTGTCTTCATGAAAATCTGTTGGAATTGAAGCCAGCAAATTGAGACTCTGTACCATATATACAACTGATTTATGGCTGGTTCCCCTTGGTGCAATATTTACAAGTTAAATTTGGAGAAAGGGCCTCAACTGGGTAGAAATAAACAGAGATATAGATTTATATATAGATTTATATCTATATATAAATTCAGGATGAGTTGTTACTAGTCAGACTGTTAAAGTACAATATCATTATTCATAGTTCTGCTTTTGGTGTGATAATGTCCTGTTTTGCGCTGGATGATGTGTATGTATGTACTGTTCATATCCTTCCCTACCGCTTGTATAGAATAGCATTTATTTTTCTATATTTCTATAAATCAGCTTTAAAATTTAAACTGAAATTTGGGTCGATTTGGGGGAGCTTTTATAGTGAAAAGCTGCAGCCGGAAGTCCGTTCAGCTAGTTTAATGCTAACTTGACTGTGGACACAAAAAACTGCGAAATCCAGGAGAGGGACAGCGCCCAGAAGAATAACTGAACCTCTGATCACTGTGAGGAGACGCGGTGGACATGAGACTCCTGTCCTCTTCTCCGTGCTGTGGGACATTAACTCAGAGGTAAGAGACGATGCTTTTATCCACAAGGTCACAACTAGAAGAAGACTAGTGGGTATTCCTCCTCTACCAGGAGCGACATGAGTCCGTCCTCCTGGAGTTGCTCTCCTTTCCTCAGATGTTATCGACGTTAAACCCTCCAGCTGGCTGAGATTCACTTCTTCCACATTGTCCCCCTGCTGTCTCTGGTGTTTAATGCGAGTTAGTGGACCGACAGGTTCTGGTACCAGGGTCCTGGGGGTCCTGGTGTTGGACTTAGTTTTGTGGCCTGTGATGTGATGAGCTCCTGGTCTGGGTGGATCTGAGCTGAATACTAAACTCAACCCTCCTCCACACCGTCAACATGAAACTAGCTGCCTGACTCCATCCTCTGCTGTTTACTGGAGGTAAAGAGCACCACCGTGATGTGTGAGCGGGTTGATCCGACTCAGTGGCCTGCTGCTGGGTTAGGGTTAGACTAATCCAGTAATCTGGAGGAGGAGAGGTGGTTACCATTACCCCTCATCCTCCCCCTCCTCCTCCTCCTCTTCCTCTTCCTCAAACAGACCCACACAGTCTGGATGCACACTGGGCTACATAGCTGTTTATATATCTGCTCTGATGCTGCCTGGATCCAACGATTAGTCGACTAGTGGACTGATCCACAGGAAATTAATCACTTCCAGTAATGATTATGACTCATAATGTCACATACATGACTTTCTTCTCTCCTGTCTGTGTGATCATACACAGGAAATTGGGGTTTGTGGTCATATTAAACCAATTAGAAGACATCCTTTGGCTGTGGTACATTGTGATGTTAGTGCCAACACATTGATGATTAACTATTTTGATGATTGACTAATGGTTTAGGTCATTTATCAAGCAAACATGTTAGTGATTTAAGATAAGAGAAGATATTCCTTTATTAGTCCCACTGTGGGGAAATTTGCAGTAAAGTATTCAACCTTCTCATGTTCTTTTTTCAGCATTTTATGATACCACCACCTAAATATAAAAAGCATTATTTTAGTTATTTCCCTCTTACTGATTTATGCACAATACCCCAAATATGTTTTATTTATTTATAATTTTTGTCTAATCATATTTCATATACTGTGCATCTGCTTGTACCAGTAATTTAAAATAAACTGATCCGTTATGGTGAACACTGTTACTCTATGATAAAATAAGATATTCCTTTATTAGTTCCGCAGTGGGGACATTTCCAGTGTACAGCAGCAAAGTGGATAGTGCAAAAAAACAAGATGCATCAGCTAACAGTAAAAAAAAGAGCTAAACAAGTGATGACAAGTGTAACAAAATAGGAACCATTTAAATAGAAGGAAGTATAAAAATAGGAGCAGTATATACAGTATTGACAATAAACAGACTATTAACAAAATTACACTCCAGCTTCTTGAATGTGAGACTTTTATCTGATTAATGACATGTTGAATGTTTTTATATCTTTCTCTAGTCTTTTCATTTATTGAGATTGACAATTTTCAAAAAAAAGTTATTCGAATGCTTCGATACATATGTCGGGGTTCGAAGTCGGCTTGGGGCCGTTCTGAGTGGAGTTTGCACGTTCTCCCCGTGTTAGCGTGGGTTTTCTCCGTGTTCTCCAGCTTCCTCCCACAGGAGGTAGTCTGGCGACCAGTCCACAGAGTGTACCCCGCCTTCGCCCAATGTCAGCTGGAATCGGCTCAAGCCCAACGCAACGGATGGATGGATGGATGGATGGATGTAATAATAATATATAAATCCCAAATTGGCCCATAAAATAAGGAATAGTCCCACAACATTATTCAGCAACTGCATGGCTTATTTCTCACATAAAATGTTTTCAGGAACACATTTCGGTGAACTATTTTCGTGATATAAGAGAGGAAAGTTTCCAAACGAGCCACCATGTTGTACCGGTTTGAAAGCTGGGGAGCAGCAGCCCACGAGTGAAAGCGTTCGTCCAATCAGGTGCCTATGCAGCCCATCGAGCGTCCAATGCTGGGAATCGAGGCGATCCCTCGCAATAAAAAACGCCCCGTGTGGACTTGTACCATCAGCCTGCTGCACCGCGAAGCTTCAAATACCTTCGAATAATTCTCACCGACCTTCGAAGCCCAGAAAATGGTATTCGGGACAGTCCTAGACAATTGATTAATTAGAAAGATCAGCTTGTAATGACAACAGTCATTAGTTACATCCCTAGTCACTGATTAATTTGTTAAAAGTAACCCAAGAATGCTGTAGTCCCAAACTACTGTCTGACCAAGGCTGCATGTGCTTGTGAGGCTTTTTTAAACAAAACCCCAGTCTTGTGAGGTGATTGGAAACAGTGTCCTCTTTGTTTCCCTCCGCTCCAAAGAGAGGATTAATCCAGTTAATGATCTCTAATGTAAGGGAAGGGATAAAAGCACATCTGACGGAACAGAATAATCAATATAACTTATTACTTAGGTCTGCTGAGCTATTTACGGGTGGTGTGTGTAAGATGTGTGTATCATCGTGATGACTTTGCACTTTCAGAGCGGTGCCCACCTCGGGCGCAGACTTCCGAGTCCTGCACATGTTCTTTGGCCGTGTTTGGGTGAGAGGTGGTTTGGCGGTGGGGTGTATTATCCGTAAAGTCTCTCTTTTTTCTTTGCCATGTTCTAACCCCTGACCAACTCCAGTTTAATCCTCCCAGTGTGCAGCTAAGATTAGCGGTTTATAACTGGACCCCCGAGCCCACGTCCTCACTGTGCGGCAGGAGAACGTAGAAAAACAGCAGGGTGCATACAGCTTATTCTCATGTCAGCAATGTTGTCCCTAACAAGGCTTTGATCATATAAAACCATAAGCTGTGTGGGTTTTTTTTCCCCCAACAGGTGCAGCATTTGATCCGATCTGACACATTTCTCTCCTAGTTATAGTGTAAGACAATGGGCAGCAGATGCCACCAGTAGCTCTGTCCTGTGCTGTGCTGGCTCATTCACAGATCCCATGTGTTAATATGGGTTTGGCTCCTGCTTGACAGCTTTCGTTTGGTTTAAATCTGTAATCTCTTTTGTGACTAGATTAGCTCATGCACGACCCTCTCTTCATATAGTTTCCCCCGATCTTCACGCTAATCTGCACGTTTAACGGCTTATCTCGGAGCAGAAAAAAGGGTCTATTTCTACACCCTGGCACACGGCGGAGGGATGTTTTTTTATTCTTGGGCCAAACTTCTGTGTAGAATTTCCTGTGTAGAGTCAGCCATGAGACTTCCTGTACTCTGGTGTTGGATGTGGAGGGGGGGTGGAGGGAGATGTAGGGAAAGGAAGGGGAAGAGAAGCAAAAGCAGACTGTGCTCCTTTCTGTCGTCAGTGGCGGTGGCCGCTGTGGTCGCTGCATGCGCGTCGTTCACCGTCTCAGACTTTCAACAAAACACTGTGTGGCCAGACCGAGGAAGTGAAAGAGTGGTTTCTATCCTCTTCTTTTTTTCTCCAACAATTTTTCCTCCGGTGACCTCTAATTATCAGACTCCTTGATAATCACAGAGTAGCTGCAAAAAATCCTGTCAGGTACAGCGAGGTATGAAGACAAGAGGGATGTTTTTTTTCTCTAATGTCTCCTTTTTTTGTGTAATTACAGGACATGTCCTTCGGTTTGTTAAAGCCACAGTGCTACACTCAACTCTCCAAGCATGCTACAGTAGTGACAATCTCTCTCTACTCAGCAGGTGAGCACTTTCTGTCTCACTCTCTGTTTCCTTCACGGCCCTTCTGACTGTGCTGTAATTGAAATCAGCACAAAGGCCTTATCAGAAACGACCCCCATGTTCCTCTCCCTCCCTCAGCACTGTTTGATCCAAGAGAAACGTGCCTTGTAAGGAAGCAGGATGTTCACAGGCTCCACCAAACTGCCACCCACTAAATCCCCGCAGCCCGAGCGGCTGGATGAAGTGTACGCCGCCTTACGCAGAGGCTTACAGTGAGTAAACACATCTCAGCCTCTGTTTGCATTGATTCCAGTGGATGGCTGCCAGGTGGAAACGCACTGAATACGACTGCTTTTGTGTCTGAAAATAAAGAAGTAACAGTGATGGGGTTTTTTCGTTGTTGTCAGATCGTACCTGCAGGTCCACCAGCTGGAGCTGGACAGTCTGGGTCAGCAGACCAGAGAGAACAAGAGGAACGGTCGTCTGGTGAGAGCTCATGTAGTCAAACCAGTCACACCGGTATCGACCGTCATTCAGCACCAGGCTGGATGCTGTCGTCTCCAGTCCTCAGTCAGGATGTTAATATGACACTTTGTGATGCTAAATGTTTTATTTCCTTTGCAGGGGTCTCTGTATGAGTTGGATAAGGTGAGTTTCATTCACACCTGTTGTATACAGATGTGAGTGCAGCACATTGAGATGGTATAAAGATTGAAGAGCAACTTTCTGCATTAGTTTGTCAAGTTTAATAATTTCTTTCTTTTTTTTGTAGCAAGTGAAAGCCATAGAGAGGTTTATGCGTCGCCTGGAATTCCACCTCAGCAAGGTGTGTATTTATATATGAGGTATTGATTAGATACATGATAAATATATATATTTTTATTTAAAGTTGCACTAATCTAAATTAGGGCTGGGCAATATGATGATGTATATCATCAAAACAATATTAAAATGTCTATCGTATATATTTTTCTATATTTATTTTGTTTTTCTCTATAATTTCACTTAAAACTTTAATTTTGCACCAAAGTTCTTAAAATGAGAAAATACTTAGTGCTTTTGCAATTTTTAAGTTGTAGCGCGCTCAGTTTTGAAGATACTCATATCATATGAAAGCAGAAATCCTAAGGAATTCATTGGTACCAACCATGTCATACTAGCATGTCGTGAAGGAGGCTAATTCATGCTCTAAATTTTGGCGAGGAAAAACTGGCATGGCCATTTTTAAAGGGGTCCCTTGACCTTTGACCTCCAGATATGTGAATGAAAATGGGTTCTATGGGTACCCACGTGTCTCCCCTTTACAGTCATGCCCACTTTATGATAATCACATGCAGTTTGGGGCAAGTCATAGTCAAGTCAGCACACTGACACACTGACAGCTGTTGTTGCCTGTTGGGCTGCAGTTTGCCATGTTATGATTTGATCATATTTTTTATGCTAAATGCAATACCTGTGAGGGTTTCTGGACAATATTTGTCATTGTTTTGTGTTGTTAATTAATTCCCATTAATGAATAAATACATACATTTGCATAAAGCAGCATATTTACCCAATCCCATGTTGATAAGAAAATACTTGACAAATCTCCCTTTAAGGTACATTTTGAACAGCTTTTAAAAGAATATGATTAATTGCGATTAACTGTGGACAATCATGCTATTAATCACGATTAAATATTTTAATTGATTGACAGCCCTAGATAATATAGATATATTTTTTGAACAAAATGTTAATTCACTTTTGCACATTTGTAATATACATAGCTCAAAAAAGCAATAATTAAAAAAAGAGGAAAAGGAAGAAAGAAGGAGAATAAATATGTAAACAAAAATACCTCAAGAGTGACGCGTGTTCATTTTGGACAAATTTAAAATTAAATCGCTCAGCACCGCATCAATTTGGTAATTTAAAATAAGTAACTACTGGAGCCCATCTGTTTAAAAACATGTCTATCTTTACATGGAGTTTTGCTGTATTTTTCCATTGCGTAAACTTTCATTAACCTGTCTAACCGGTGGTTTGAGCCAAGATAAAGTTAGCATTTTTTTTGCCGCCAATAAAAGGATATGCAGCAAGTAGGCCTTTCTCTTTTCCACAGTGCCGTCAGGGATTGCTCCTATAATATAAAACAATGGGTCCAGTGGTAAATCAATATTCAAAACAGCAAGTATTTCTGTATGAATCCCTTCCCAGGATGATTTCAATTTTGGACAATCCCAGAAAATGCGTGTGAGATCTCAAACCTTTTTACAATCCTTGTGATTCATTTTCATTCTCTCTTAAGTTGAGAATCTAACATTACATCCATTTGTTGAAACCTGTGTAATATTTGCTTCCCCAGGTTGAGGAGCTGTACGATGCTTATTGTATACAGCGGCGACTGCGTGACGGAGCGAGTAAGATGGTGGCGGCCTTTAACTGCGCCACCGGCAGCAGGGAGGCCAGAGAGAGCCTGAGTGAAGCCAACAAGGGCTACAGGGAATGTACAGAGGCAAGTGACTGAGTTGAATGTGTTTGTATGTTTCAGCATGTACACTGGCTTCTTTGTGCTGTAGTTTATTATTTGTTTAAAATAGATATCAGACTGTGTACTGTATAATGTTCTAACAGATCTCTGTTACATTATTCAAACCCTTCCTACCATCTGTCTCTGCAGCACATGTGCTCACTTGAGAGTGAATTAGAAAGCCAGATGGGAGAATTTCATGTCAAGATGAAGGGTGAGTCACGTTCTACCACTTCCTATTTCCTCCACTCGGCATTAGCCCAGTTCTCATTTTTCTTGTCCATTTCAGGCCTCGCTGGCTTTGCACGGCTGTGTGCCGGTGACCAGTATGAGGTAAGAAACACAAATACAAGCACGTATTAGACACAGATTGGGACTTTTAGTGTCTGTGTCCGCTGCATCACATCAGCTGTTTTTGTCCCCATCAGGTCCTAATGCGTTACGGGCGGCAACGCTGGAGGCTACGAGGCCGCGTTGAAGTCAGCAGCAAGCAGATATGGGACAGTGAAGAGTACATCTTCCTGCCTCTCGTCACAGAGCTGCTGTCAATCAAGGTAATTAAAACAGCTTTAAAAGGGCGGGGCTAGCATTACAACTAATGCTTGTTAAAGTAAACAAATACACCAAAATCACGTGTGACTTTCCTAACCAGTCTGTGGCCAGTGGTTCCTAATCCTTTATGACGTAAGCACATAGTTTCAGTATTAAAAATCCAGATTGTTTTTTTGCTAATGTTACTCAAACAACAGTAAATAGTGCATTTCTTTGTGGACTATTTTTAGCTGCGCATTAATAGATATTTGTTTTAGGGCTGTCAATCAATTAAAATATTTAATAGCGATTAATCGCAAATTAATCACACATTTTTTTTATCTGTTCAAAATGTTCCTTAAAGGGAGATTTGTCCAGTATTTAATACTTTTATCAGCATTGCAGTGGACAAATATGCTGCTTTATGCAAATGTCTGCATATATTTATTATTTGAAATCAATTAACAACACAAAACAATGACAAATATTGTCGAGAAACCCTCACAGGTACTGCATTTAGCATAAAAGATATGCTCAAAGCAGAACATGTCAAACTGCAGCCCAACAGGCAACAACAGCTGTCAGTGTGTCAGTGTGCTGACTTGACTATGACTTGCCCCAATCTGCATGTGATTATCATAAAGTGGGCATGTCTGTGAAGGGGAGACTCGTGGGTACCCATAGAACCCATTTACATTCACATATCTTGAGGTCAGAGGTCAAGGGACCCCTTTGGAAATGGCCATGACAGTTTTTCCTCGCCAAACTTTAGCGCAAGTTTGGAGCATTATTTAGCATCCTTCACTACAAGCTACTATGACCTGGTTGGTACCAATGGATCCATCTCGTTTTCTAGTTTCATATGATGCCAGTATCTTCTCACTAGCTTTAATACTGAGCCCGCTGCAACCTAAAAATTGCAAGTTGCATTAATGCATTAAAAAAAGTTAAGCGTTAAAACGAACTTGCGTTAACGCGTTATCGCATTAACTTTGACAGCCCAAATTAGTTTCTTTAATGAGTATTCACAGCAGCAGGATGCTGTTTGGATTGACTCAAAATAAACTACAGTATGATATATTCTATCGCTAGCCTTTTCCTTTAAGGCCAACCACACCCGGCAAAAACATAGTTTTTCATGCAGTGATCAATTTTGAGATTTTTTGCTATTTTGCTTCCATAACATGTCTTCTTTCAGACTAGTGGAAAGAAAACAACCCAAATACACATTGTAATGTTTCTTTTACTTCTCTTTTTCTATTTACGTCTGTAGATTTCTCCTAAATTCACCCAAAGTTAGCATTAGATAATGCCTCATTTGCATATATATATACTTGAAAAGATCAGAAAACTAGTAATTAACTAGGGAGGTTTCATAGTGATATCTATTAGTTAATGTTTTTACCCTGTTCAACTGTAGTGTCTTGCAAAATGTATGGAATTTTACAATATATATCTTTAAAGGCTGTTTTCTCAAAATTCGTTTTTTCTCAGACTGAGGCAAAAATTTCCATTTCAGTTGCGTTTACATCCACCAAACTTTCCATTTTCATTCTTATCTATATTCTTTATTCCTAAAAACATGGTGAAAATGGATTTTTTTATGGCTATTGAGGTTTTTTTTATTTATGGAGTGATAAAAAGACATATCCATAATTCCCTCAGTAAAAATCTTCGACTCTAATATGTCAACAGAATGAAACAAGAATTTTGATCCTGGCTTCATCCAATGTTCAGATTTCTGTCCTGGAAATGTATGCAAATTAGCGCATATTTCATAAAATAATGCCTCGTTTGCATATTTAATTTCAGAAAACTTACTAACAAATAATTGCTTTAATGTGAGTAATAACCTGGGGAAGTTTCATGCTGATGTCTGTTAGTTAAATTGTTTTGCCTATTCCCCTGTGTGTCTCCATTCTCACAACATGCCAGCTTTAGCTATGTGATGAGTTCTCAGGGTCTCTGCATATCCTCACCTCTCTGAGGTTTGCTTGTTGTGGTTGTCAAGGTGACGGAGCTGAAGAGCCTGGCCAATCACGTGGTGGTGGGCAGCGTGTCCTGCGAAATGCTCGACTTGTTCTGCCCGCTTCCCCAGACGCTCGCCGTGGATATCAACGACCTCGGGACGGTGAAGCTGAACCTGGAGGTCACCTGGAGGTACTTGAACCTCTCATGGCCTCTTTTATTTTGGTCATTTTACACTTTTAACATGTTTATTCATTTATGTCTTTGTCCTGCTTTGTTTTTTTTCAGTCCGTTTGATAAGGACGACCAGACATCCTCCTCCAGCACAGTTTCCAAACGACTGCTGTCCAATCAGAGCCCTCCTGACACGCCCTCCATGCGGGAGCAGGTGTTTTATGTGAGTCACAAAGAGATCCATCACACCACTAGTTTATCATTTGCATTAAGGGTTTTTAAATCATTAACTGCTAACTGTTTTTACTACACATATACACAGTTTATTTAATCTTACTGATGGCTATTATTACTGTCATTTCACTGGCTTGTTCTATTTCAGCTGCTCCCCCACTGCCTTGTGTGTAGCGGTAGCTCTGATGTGTGTGAGGACATTCACAGAGCCCTGTGTGTTAGGACATGTGGTTGTGGGAGTGCCGTGCCTAACGCGAGGAGAATGAATGATACGTGTGACAGCAGCATGTATGAGCGGAGCTGTGGCCCTTGTAGCTGTTTAATAGTGGTTGAGTAGAGCTCCAATATGTCCCTCCTCTTCCTCACCTCGCTGAAGAGCGCGCCTCGAGGCGGGCCCAGACAGAGCCGCTCGCTGGTGGAGGCGCTCCACGATGTCTTGGCGGACAGGACGGCGTCCTTGCGTTGTGAATTCAGCCGCACAACACCCAGATTCACCTCCGTACAGTCGGTGTGTTGGGACGTAGTTGTAGCTGTAGTTTATAGTGACCAATCAATAAACAGATAACAATAGAACAATAGATAACAGAAAAGACCTGATTGTGTTTAATATTAATCTAAACTGAGTAGATCTACAATCATTAATCAATTAGTTGTCGACTATTAAATTAATCACCAGCTATTTTGATAATCAATTAATCTGTTTGAGTAAGAAAAAAGTACAAATTCTCTGATTCCAGCTTCTTAAATGTGAATATTTTCTGATTTCTTTACTCCTCTATGACAGTAAACTGAATATCTTTGAGTTGTGGACAAAACAAGACATTTGAGGACGTCATCTTGAGCTTTGGGAAACACTGATCAACATTTTTCGACATTTTATAGACTAAACAACTAATCAATTAATCAAGAAAATAATCAACAGATTAATCAACAATGAAACTAATCGTTAGCCCTAAAATTGAGGAAAGACAATCACAGACATTTTGTCAGCTGCTACTGTATGTACGATGATTTGTAAGATTTTTACGGCCCACTAATTGATCACTGTCTTTGTCAATGAATTGAATGATTAGTGATTTTGTTTTTGTATAGAAAAACCAAGAAAACAACAAACGTTGATAATTATAGTGTGATAATTTAGTGTGTAAAATAATACAAATAATCACAAGTTTCCAGATTCCAAAAGGATTTATTAACACTGCCTACATATTAAAGTAATATATTCAGTTTATATTATGATGCATTAAACAGCTAAATCTGTACGTGTGAAGCTCCAAATGTTTGCTGTGTTTATAGATGGTAAATGATAATAATAATAGAAAAAAATACAGGAATAAGTTGCTGTAAATAGTCTGACTGGTTCTCAAACCTTTTCTGTCATGCCTCCTTTTGGAAGCAGAAAAAGTTTCATATGTCACTGGCCTTATTGGTCCCACATGACACCGAATCATTTCACTTTAGTTTCACTCCGTATTTTTAGCTTTTCAGTGCCTTTCTGACCCACAGTCTGAGGACCACTGGATTAATGTAGTTTGATAACCAACATGTACTAAAACATCTGTCAAGTCAGTTTATTTATATAGCACATTTAAAAAACAACACAAGTTAAGTGCTTTCCAGGCGAGGCAGATGCCTCAATACAGGTATACATAATTAAAGACATAAAAGGCAGTAATAACTGATGTAATACAATTGGTGCCTTCAAATAAAACTCATGAGCTCGTGTTTACAACACGGGAAGTCCTGTACATGATATGCTTGGCGTTCAAGTGGTTAAGTCATGAGAACACCGCTGCTAAGCAACGGCAATATTAATGTGACTGTCGGTGTCTAGAAGCCACAGAGGATAACAATTTAGAAAGCTAGTGGGTAACATAATGCAGGAAATGCAAAGTCATAATGACGGAGGAGAAAGATGAGGCCGTTGGGAATGTCAACTTTTTCCTCAAACATATTATAAAATTACAAAGAATTACAATATACGACTAAAATTCCAATATATTCACTTATCATGGACTGAAAAATTAACTTCCATGGCCGCCGCCATTTCTGACAACGTCAACAAATGCGTCACAACTCAGAGCTTTCAGAAACTTTCCACTTACGAGGTTGTGAATACAACAAGAGGGTTGGCGTTCATATGAACTCTTCTCGTGAACACGGTAAACACGACCCCATTTGAAGGCACCAATAGACACAATAAAAGAAAGGTCAAAATGAAATAAGAAGTTAGGAGAAATAGAATAATGACACAACATTGTCTCCGTCTCATCTGTTGCCTCTCTGTGTCTTACTTCCTGTCTAGTCTCTGCTGAAGCGGCAGGGAGAAATGGAGAACGGGACCGTCTGGTCCAACTCCTCTGAGTCCTCCGACGACTCCTCCAGTCCGGCCTTGGCTCACCACGCTCAGAGGCTGACGGCCTCCAACATGCTGCAAACCACTCTCACCACTCCGCTGTCCTTCACGCCGCACAAGTCCAGCGCGTCGACGCCGTCGCTCTCATCCAACCAAGAGGAGGATGAGACAGAAGCTGGGGAGGTTTTCTCTCAGACGGACGCGGTGCCCAACGGCCATCTGCAGACTTCCTGCTCTAATAGTCCAGACTGTACCGCGACTGATAGAGTGTCTGTCCAATCAGCCGACCTCTCTGAAACCTCAGCAGACCTGAGCTGCTCGTGCCCCGATGTGTCCTCCGTACCTCCTGTGTCGCTGATGGAGACACAGGATTTGTCTGAAAGTGCCGTCACACAAGTGTGTGTTTCAGCGGAGGAGGTAAAAGACGACGCGTCTCAGGACTCGTCCGTACAGGCTGGACAGACTGAAGCGGAGACAGAGGACAGCACCACTAAAGCAGGAGAGGGACGCCAGGTAGAAGCATCAGAGGAACACAGTGAGCATCATCAGTCCGTCCAGGAGTCGAAACAACCAGAGGACGCTCCAACGGTGAGCTTCATTCCCTTCTCTGTTTCTGTAAAGTCTAATGTGTTGATGGTGAGATTTAAAGGTGCTATTGATAAATGATAACACTCAGCCACCAGATGTTGCACTCTCCCTCCCCCGTTTCATTGCATTTATGGTACATGTCCACAGGCTCCGTCCTTTCCACGCCTCCCATTCTTTGTCTTTGTATAAAGTTGAGGTCTAGGCTACTTTATGCAAATCAGGGGCGTCTGATGCAACTTGCCGCCTCGGGAAACTCCCTAAAAACTTTTGAACAAAGCGTTGTCGATCTAAAATAAACATAGATTCAGCAGCTGCATGGCTTATTTCTCGCCTCAAATGTTTTCACAATAACCTGGTTTACATTTTATTCCATTGTCATTTACTCCTATTGTTCTATTAAAACGTGTTTAAGCTCTTATTTATTTTGCTCAAAAGGTTGTGTTCGGATAAACACTGAGCGGTTGTCTATGAAAATCTGATTTTTATACTTGTTGGTGTGATTTCAGCCAACTGTGAGATAATCTCACAGCTGAATAATCAAGATTATCATGTGAAGATAATCAAGATTATCTTCACATGATAAGATAATTCCTGTCATGTGAAGTGTGTCTTCACTGAACACACTTCAGTGAACTATTTTCATAATATAAGAGAAGAAAGTTTCCAAACGAGCCGCCATGTTGGTTCCGGTTTGAAAGCCGGGAGCAGCAGCCCACGAAGGAAAGCGTTCGTCCAATCAGGTGCCTTGTGTCTAGTGGCGGCCAATCAGGCGTCCAAAGTTGGGAAGCGAGGCGATCCCTCGCGATAAAAAAACGCCCCTGTGGACACGCACCATCACTTCACAACATGTCGTTGCCAGGCACCAACCGTCAATCTCAGCCATTGATCTGTTTTATCCAACTGACGACCCAGAGATACCACGTGATACCAACGTCATTATACTATCAGTTCACCAGCCTTGTTAGAAGTGAGAACCAAACGTCAGATATCTTCCACAGAGATAAACAAAACATTCATTTTGGACCCGGCAAAGTTTTTAAAATAATTAATTCACAGTCATAATCATTTTTTTCAGGAAAAGCCATACTATTTGTCTACATGAAAGTGTATCAATAAGACATTTAAACACCTGCATTTGTTTTCTCCACAGGTTCCTTTTCCTACTTCTACTAGTTTCATTCAGGAAGTGGAGACAGCCCTTGAAAGTTTCGACTTTCTCAACTGCTCTGACCTCGAGGAAGATGAGGAGGAGGAAAAGGAAGATGAGGAACAAAAGGAAGACGAAGGAGAAAAGAAGGAGGAGAAGGAGGTAGAGGAGAAGGAGAAGGAGGAGAAGGAGGAGGAGGAGAAGGAGGAGGAGGAGAAGGAGGAGGATGGGCAACATGAAGAGAACCAAAACAAAGTGGAGGCAGAGAAAGTGGAGGAAGAAGAAAAGGATGAAGAGAACTTTTACTCTGGAGGAAGGTCAGTGTTAGCGGTCATTGTTAAGCTCTGAATAGTTATTATCGCCGTTCAAGTATTTCATATAAACAGTTGTCCGTTTTCATCCCATTTCACATGACTAATTAACTCAAACTTCCTGTACGAACAGGAAAACCTCCCATTATTCTGACTTTGGAGTTTTCATGCATTATTCCACGATGACTAGGGTTACTCCCGCTGCAGTCTCACCACTGAAAAGGTTTAGTGTGAAGTATTTGTGATTTGTTAACCAGTGAAACCATACAACATTTTTTAAAATTAGCCGAATCAACTGTATTAGTGCTAAAATAGTTTTTTTATTTAGATGTAACTGCCAGTGATGGATGCTTTGTGGTCATTTTGCCGTGGTCTGTCTGAGATATCGTAGCTGTCACCCGATACCTCCGACTCGGCTGTTCGTATTTAGTCTGAATGATGTGATGTGGATGCAGCAATACATCATACTAAAGAAGGTCTTATGGTTTCTTAAATCCCTTGAAGCTAAGGGATGATGGAGAGATGAAGCTTTATGAAGCATTGTAGCTCTGCAGCAAATTGGTTTGCCAAAGGGTTTATTTCTCGAGGCTTCATGTGCACACAAAACCACTTGTTGGTCTGAGAGTGTAACACAGACAGATGGTCTCAACCACGTGATCTGTGATATAGGGAACTGCAGTTTGCAGCAGTAAGTGGTTGGGAATAATGACATAACATCTAGGCTCATCCATTTACGTCAATACAGTGTTTATTTTCTGGTAAGTAGCCCATATTATGATTGTATGACACAACTGTAGGCTATAATAAACTATAATTGTCTTGTGTGTGCCGGTAAATTCATCCTTTGGTGAATAATTGTATCATAATAATGGCAGGAGGGGCAATAATAGTATTCTGGTTTAACCGGGCACAGGGCAGTGAACGTGCTTGTGTAAAGGAAAATGATAGAGGGGAGACTTTATCAGTTTTTATTCAGGAACAATAATTTCTCAACTGTGGCTTGGCTCCAATTACATCATTGGTCTAAAACGTACAAGCCTCAATACGCGCTTCACAGAAAACTTCTGGGATTACTCAACACGCGCTCCGAAGCCTCAGCGTAGCACATAACATCACTACTTAAACTACTCACTGACCAACTGTACTTTATTCATTTATCTATCAGGGACAACCTACATTGAGTGGAGAGTCCAAAATTTCTAAATATACCAAATGTATCAGGCTGTATTTTGGGGAAATGTGATGAAATCATGTCCAGAACATCCAGATGTTTCAATCAGTGTATGCATGTAACAAAGTTGTGTTTCTATTAGACCCACCATGTGTGTCACTGTGGCATCAGTCTTCTTTTTGTCTCATTCAGCAGCGATGAGGAGGAGGCAGACGGTCTACAGATCCTTATGGAAGCCCCCGAAGGATTCAGGAACTCAGATGAAGATCGTTTCTCCGAATCACAGGTAACCAAAGTATCCGATTCATGCTTTTTAAAGCTGTTATGCGAGTGTGTTTATTTTCATATTGACCACATGAAAGTTAAAAAAACAATGTTTTTAAAAAAGGAGTCAAGTGTGGAGGACGTGCAGGATCTGTGTCAGATGGAGATGCCCGAGGAGGAGGAGAAGGAGGAGGAGCACAGCGAGGAAAAGGGAGAAGAACAACATGGTGAGAGGAGCTTGTCAGTAAACAACAAGTTCATGTGACAGACAGGCGTGAAACGTTTGTTAATTTTCCCTGATTTTAATCTTTCAGGAGAGGACACGTCACATGGTCAGGAGGAGCGTCCCCCTACTCCCACCCATCTGGCCACCCCTGTCTTCTAATGACACAGTGGAACCAGAGCTAAACCATTTCTCCCACTCTGACCTACTCATGCCATCGCCCTCTTCTCACACATGCGGGATCGGAGGACTTGAGGATATTCCACTTACTGCTCAGACAAACAAGCTCTTCCATTACGGCCGAGTTTGTGCACATATTTGCCTTGTTCTGACCAAGAACGATAAACTTCGAGGTTTCTGCGCCTCAGTCGTGACAGAAAGTCCCCCAACCCCCTCCCACCCCCCCAAAAAAAGTCCTCATTCTTTCAACACCCACTCCATCACGTTGCCTGGGTTAAAGTGGGACACCACTCAGTTTACACTTTCACTAAACTGTTCCTGTCATGTGAAAATTTTATGTCCAAAACATTTCAGGAACAGCTAAAAGCGGCCTTGTTTTTGGCTTTGTTACAGTGCATTTTTGAGGTAATCTAATCATTTTGATGGTTTTATAAGTTCAAGTTGATGGATTTATCCAATCTACAGAGAAGCATACAATCACTTACTGAGTCGCATTCAAAACTATCAGTATTTGTGGATATGAAAAAAAACTATTTCAGTGTTAAATCAGTGTACAGCCCAGAGCTCTTTCCACTGTTGGTGAGAGAGAGGAAAAGACTTCATGAGCATGTGATGTTTGTCTGAAGATTTTCATCGCCGTGCTGTGGACATGAAGTCATTTCCAAACCAGTAATGTACCCTGAAAGACAACAGGATCTTTATATGTTAGGCGTCAGAGACGGTTAATTATTCAGAAATACACATGGAGCGCAGAAGTTACATTCAACCTTCAAAAGCAACACCAGGAACATAAACAATAACAGGACCGAATACAAACACTTTAGGAGTTTCTCCTCATGGTCCAACGATGGGAACATGGTCTGCAGTGTAAAACTATATTTAAACCTGCATGTGTAGCTGCCTCACACTGCCAGCATGTCTGTATAAAAAGCTCAACTGATCAGTTTTTAAGTGTGTAAGCTAGGCTTCAGTGCAAGGAAGCCATCGGGTCTGTAGCTGTGTACAAAGGCCGCCTCACGGGGGCGCTATAGTCTTTCAGCATCATGCTTTACGTTGTTCTACAAAAGCCTCGTCATTCTTCAGAAAGTGCCTCAAGTGACAGATGAAAGGTTTTAAATGCCACGACAGGAGAGATCAGGCAAAAGATAACAGTGTTTATTTTCTGAATTACTTTAAGAGTGTGCACAATAAGAGATATTTACTGTTTCATATAAAGAATTGTATATGTCTTGAAATGTTAAAATGTTTTATGTTCAGAAATGTTTAAACTTTATAAAGGTTTCTTTAAAATGAACACGCCTGTTGTTGTGTTGAATGAATCGGCACGTGTGATCTGTAATTAGGACTGTATTTAGTACAGAAAACATCACGACAACAACAAAAACAAACATTTCCTCAAGAACAGTTTATTTTTTAGTACCCCTTAAACTAAAGATTGTTATGAGCGTAAATGAATGATGGTGTTTCTGGTAGTCTTTGGTTCCCAGACTGAAGTCAAAGGACACTAAAAG
Organism: Sebastiscus albofasciatus; assembly: GCA_916701655.1. NCBI lineage: Eukaryota > Metazoa > Chordata > Actinopteri > Perciformes > Sebastidae > Sebastiscus > Sebastiscus albofasciatus. The sequence continues at coordinate 30,921 of CAKAOI010047500.1, forward strand.
GCACTGTTTTAAATAAGAAATATTGCTTTTTATTCAGGCAATATTTTTTATTATGCCTATATGTAACAAACATGTAAAAACAGCTGTAACAAGCAACCAGTTAAGAGGAACACCTTTAACTAAAATGTCAACAAAACCCAGACCTGTGCATTAAATATTGAGAATTTGCATCACTCTCACCCTGACGTGAGATTCATGATGTCCTTGTAACGTTAAAAACATACGCTGTGCAGTCAATATGAGAACCCACAACAATATCACAAATGCTTAAAATGATGATCTCAATCAAAACCCCGTGACCTAACATGTCATTTGCACACATTGAACTCTACAACGATTTGTTTCAGTGCAATAAAACATCACAGATAAAACAGCGTGATAAAAACAAGTTAAACGTCTTCCAAACTGTCTTCTCTTTGTTCCATTTCTCTGAAAAGAAAACACAGTAGATATATTTGAATATTATTATCACACAGAATACACAAGGTGCTTAACTGTCAACATAATAAAGCGTAAACTGTTTGATGTTCAGTGTAGTGGCCATTTGTTGAGGAAAAACAAAATCAAAACTTAAATCAAAGGGCACCATGGATATGTGGTTTACGCAGGCCAAAGGGTCCATTGTTCATGCAAAATGTATGTTTCTGATGGTTTATGTATCACAGAAAAGCAAGCAAATGCAACAGAAAGAAAACACGGATGTCGCTGCCTCTCTTGTTCTGGTAAAAAAATATAAGCCCACCCAGGTGCATGCTGGTCCTACATGCCTACCTACTGTACCTATATAACCGCAGGTGCCAACAGTTTTACCCAATTCATCAACAAAAGAAAACAAAATACTGATTATGCAAAAAACGAAATATACCAAAGAAGAAAATAGTTAAACTGAACAAATAACTAACAAAAATCAAATCTAAATAAAGTAAACATCTAGAATAATAAATCAAACAATACTACTTATTATCAGTAAAACAACAACCAAATACTACATTTAGGTTTTATATTCTCATTTCCCAAATTACTTTCACTTTCAACTGAATTACTTGTGTACTGAATAAAATGTGTTTATCCCCATTAAATCAGCATTATAATGTAATATAATGTAAGAGTGGAACTGCAGCAGGAGGTGCAGCTGTAAATGTGGAATTTAAGGTAACAATATGTCTTACTAGTGTCCTTTTACATAAAGATATTAAGAATCATAAAGCCAAAACAGAACACCATGTGTCACTGCCCAAAAACTTTAGGCGTCGACACCGTGGAGCTGAATCTCTTATTCATAGTGAAAGAAAAATATGAAATATTTTGTACTGGAAAGAAAGAAAGAAAGAAAGTGTCTGAACCCTGTGATGTAAAAAACAGAATATACAGGTGCATGTGTCCACACTTGTTTCTGAGGTTGCAGAGTGATGTGTCCTCACCTAAAAACTGAGCAGCTGGTCTGGTGACACACCCAGCTGCAGTAAAGCGGAACTGAATCCGGCCTTCAGCGCCAAGTAGTCCGGCTGCTCAGAGTACTGCATAGTCATCACTTGAGTCAGGTACGTTTGGAATGCACCTACACACAGACACAAACACAGAAATATATCAGCAAATGGCACAGGATCACATAAACTTATGTGTTATATAACAAAACATTTTGACTCACTGGAAACACCCTTCTTCCCAAAGCAGTGAGTCAACAGCGCAGGAACATCCTCCATGTACCTACAATGAGAACTTTTTGAGTACTTGAATTTTCTTTGTAATACATAAAGGTGCATGTTATGCAGGCGTGTTGATTCAGTATTTCTATGGTGATTCAAAGTGATGATAAACTGTGACGCTCTCACCTCTGTTTCTGCGCGGCTACCTGGTCCGGGTCAGCGAGGAGGGTCCATGGCAGCATCCCCGTGTGCCAACGCAGCATGCAGTAACCCAGAGACTGCAGGTCACTGCGTCGAGACGGAGCTGAGAGGTAAAAGCAGAACACACACAGACAGTGATGGCAACATCTGTTTTCACTCCCACACTCGAGGTTTTCATAGTCAAACTAAAATGAAAATCACAATCAGCACTACGAGCGACAATCAGATCCGTCGTATTATGTGAAGCCTCTGTGTGCAGACAGATGGACTGTGGGAGGAGTGCAGGTGTTCCTCGTGGAAAGACGAGAATAAATCTGGCAGTGTTTGGTTTACAGTCGCTTATAGAGTGAAATAGCGTCTGACTCGCTGATGTTAGTGGGGAAAAGGAATCGGTGCCCCAATCCAAATGTCTCCCTGAGCCTTGAACCCTCAGGGACTTGGCTGATGTCACCTGGTAAATGGTTGAGTTTGAGAGGCTGCAAGGGCTTAAAAATGGTATAAATATGAATGGGACAGCACTTTGCGGCGACATATCATGTCACCTTGACAACTCCAACTGTGTGTTTTTATTTTACGTTTTTTACTGCCTATTTGAATGTCTTCCAGGCTCTTGCCTTACGAGACGAGAGGTAACTGTCAAAAAAATCTATTTACTTGTTTTTTGTCAAACTCCATTAGGCAAAATTAAAAGAAGTGGTTGATGAATAAACCAGGAGTGTAATATACAGTAGTCTAATGCTTGCATTAACATGATGTCATGTATTTTTATGTAGTGTAACATATGCCTCTTGCATGTTACATTAGATACACAATGCAGCTTTAATAAATTGTTACTCTTGTTACTATTCATATTTTTAGTAATTTTACCTTTATTTGATAATCGTTAGGTGTACATATTTGTGTTATTTTCATATTTTTATGCAGTTATTTTGTATTTAGAATTTAATACTACGGTATCCATGGTAACGATGGAGCTATAAAAGCTCATCACTCGGGGGAACAAGTCAGACCTGGCTCTTAATGTTAATGTTTCTGTGTAAATTTAAATATTCCAGGCTGAACACCCTTGTGCCGTCCTCTTTATCTTTTTTTATTTTTTTATGCCTCTGGGCTTCCCCTGGTAATCGTGGTAACCCTGTGTTTAACGCCACAACGCTATACATTCCCTCAGGCAACGTCTGCAGAAATGCGGACTTACGGAAAGTGTTCATAAGGGGCTCAAAATGTCTGAGAGAGAGCCCTCAAGCACATGACGATTCGACAGTGGGACATCCCTAAACCCTCAGGCTTTGCAGGAACGCAGCTCAAAGTCTGTGAGTCTGTGAGTGGGGACGTTGGGATTTGGCCAGTTGAACCACAGAAGTGACTCACCTGCTCCCTTGTGTGCATCCAGGCTGATGAACTCCACGGTGCCCTCATGTGGTGTTCTGCTGGCTTCACGGTACTCTACATGTTGTCCACCTGGACAGTACCTGAAGGCATGGCAGTATCCTACCAGGTATACCTAACCACACACACATTCAAGCAAAGAGTGGTCAACGTAAAACACAACTCAATCATGGACACTGACAGATTACAGTTTGTGCTGATTAGTCACCTGTGATTTCTGTCCTGGTTTGATGTAAATGTTTTCTGCATTGATATCCGCGTGAACGTACTCGTTTGAATGGATATACTGCAGCACATCTAACTGCAAGGAGAAAGAAATGTTGCTGTTTATTAAAGGGTAACTTTGGTATTTTTCAACCTGGACCCTATTTTCCCATGTTTTTGTGTCTAAGGGACTAATGGGGACACTTTGTGAAACTGGTCCAGTATTGAGGGAGAACGCTGCAGCCGCTAAACGGGCTGTAACGTAGTCATTTGGGGCAACCTGGCATCATTTTACGTCCACTAAAAGTGATTGTTTTTGCCAATGACAAGCTCAGATTGTTGTTAAAAGTGTCTGACAACACTATGGAAAGAACCCTACAGAGAAATAATATGTTCTTCTTACGTTTCGCTTTCTGTTTGTCATTGTGTCATGTGACTTGTTGCCGAAATACAACGTTGGAAACATGAGTGAGAGTGAAGAGAAGAGTACCACGGGACACCGGTTTTGTCAGAGTTTGTTATGTTGGAGTACAGAAAGCGTAGAGCTTAGTGTTATCTAAAAGATTGGCTGTGTCATGGCTGAATATTTAAATGATTTCGACAATGTGGAGGCAACGAGAGGTTTCAGAACGCACTTCTCCGAGCGACACACACAATAACAAACAGACCGGATCAAGTGAACGGTAATAAAAACGTTTCATTTCTCTGTAGGGTCCTTTCCATAATGTTGTCAGACACTTATTATAACAATCTGATCCTGTCAGTGACCAAAACAAGCACTTTTAATGGATGTAAAATAACGGTATCAGGTTGCTCCAAATGATTACATTACAGCCCGTTTAGCGGGTGGCGGCTGCAGCGTTCTCCCTTAATACTGGACCAATTACAAAGAGTGTTGTCTTCATTAGTCACTTAGACACAAAAACATGGGGAAATAGGGTCCAGGTTGAAAAATAGCAAAGTTATCCTCTAAGTTGGGGGGAAATCACAGTTCTTGATCATTATTGATCATCATTATTGAGATTATTGTCTGAAAAACAATCCTACAAGTTTACACACTCACTATTCTGCAGGCGAGCTGAAGGACAACTTTCTCAGACAGAAGTTCATCTTCTTCCTCCATGACAGACTGGAGAGACTCGCCCATGTTGGGGAAAATCAGAAACCTATGAAAAAAGATAAAGAACAACTTATAGCAGAACCCAAAGTTAATATTAAACTCTTTCATAAAATGTGCACATTTTCACACCTGTAGGACTCTGCATGAGGACCAAAGCCAACACAGGAAGGGATCCCCAGGAAATCCATCTTGTGTTGTTTGATCCACTTGTCCACTACGGAGAGACAATAAGAGGTCTTAATTATCATGTGTAGCGTTAGACTCCTGACAAACCTGGATTACACCTTAAGGGGTTAAAGATTTAATTGGTCCCCCAGAACAATGCTCCTGTTGAACACACTCTTGTCCACTTCTGCTTTTCCTCTGAGTGGATTATGAAATGAAAGAGATATTTTTATGTGATATTGTGAAACTGGATCACGTGACGAACTGCAAAACACTTCTCTCTGTCTACTCGTTAGTGGTTCTGTTTCTGACTGGTTTCTGTTTGTCTCCTGTTAAAACGTCGATTACTGATCAGCCTGTTACAGCCAATATAAACACCGAAGCACTTGACTGTGATAAATATTGCTACTACCTTTGTTTTAACTCACTTTACTTGGAGGTACAAACTTGAAACACACTAAATCCTCACCAGATGCAGGTTTAGCAGCTCTCTGCAGAAAGTTCTGCTCGTTGAAGATTCTTCCATCTTTCGCTCCCTAAGATGAAGAAAGATACACTTTATTGATCCCACTCAGGGAAGTCTAGAACAAATAAAAACAATCAATATGTTGATGAATACATAAGTGGGAGAGTGATTATTTCTTGATTTATGGCAGCTCAGTGATGGTGATTCATCACTTTTTGGATGGAGTACTCAGAAAACCAAGAAAGTGTTGAGGCGGCACTTACCAGTTTGAGGACGTGATTTGATTCCTTGGAATTCGCCCGTGAAACTGTTTGCAAAACTGACAAAAGACAAAACAACATTATTCAATTGTGATAATTCAGGCTCTTTTCTACCATTCATTTTTATTTTTTTCCAAGAGTCAATTGTTATATCTGCTGTAGACCACTGCAGCTCTGTCCACTAAACTAGGTTAGCCATCTCTTTGTGTACGGCTGGTACAGAATCTGCTTTAATGAAGTTAACTGGACACAAGAAAATGATTTAACTCAAATGACTCAATCAAAATACTTGAAACATGTTTGATGAGCGGTACCACTGAAACAGCACAATTTTTCTATTAATGTACTTTTTGTTTTGTAAACCAGCTATGTTGTAAATAAAACAGTAAACATAACATGTTTAACATATTCCTGTATAATAATTACAAACTTTTAGAAACTTCAGTCTCTAAATGTACATTTCCTTATTTATGGTTTGTTGTAATCTGTATTACGGTATTTAACAGTTACTGTGATATTATCATCATTAATATGCATCTAACTCTCCCAGAATAATAGACTGTTTAATTGTACATTTCTTTTACTTTCCAGTATTTTCCCTGATGTCATGTTCACAGTCTCACCTTCGTAGAGGAGCTCTGTCGTGCTCTGACTGAGCAGTTTCACCAGCGTCCACTTCTTGCCTGTCGTGTCCGTCACCTCTTCACCTTCCTGTAGCGGCACCACAGCGGACGCATGCTTTGCCTTCTTGGCTTTGCTTTTTCCTGTCGTTGTACATACAAACAAACAAACACAACCAACCAATTACTTTGTATGCATGGGGGAAACTACACACTACGGCTGTCCCGAATACCATTTTTTGGGCTTCGAAGCTTCGGTGAGAAATATTCGAAGGTATTCAAAGCTTCAGGACAGTGCTGCTGCCGCGCTACTGAACACACACGCACCTCTACACTTAACAAACAGCGATATCCGTCTGAGAATAACTAATAATAATTAATGTTGAATATGAATAATGAATGATGTATATATATATATATAAACAAAAAACAAATCATTCGAATACTGATTTGGAGGTCGATTACCATGGCAATGGCTGAAGCTTCGAAACATTCGGGTCAGCCCTATTACACACTCACAAGAATAAGTGATGCACAACTAAACAGTTTGTCTCTCTGAGCTTAAACTGACATCCTGATACCACAGATGTCTTTTATTTAGATATGTATAAATATTACAATTGTTTTGGGGCTCTTTTCAAGATGCTCTTTTATGAAATTCATGTGTTTTTTCTGCCAGCAGACAGAAAACATAAGGAGAGAGGAAGATGACCGGGATCGAATCAGGTACGTCACCGTTACAACCAGGACAGCCCCACTTCACATCTCTTTACATTACATCTCTTAAGAACCATAGACCATCATAAAATGGTCCCATTTACATCGAGTCATTTCATGCAACGTGTATCTAAGATTTAACCACGTCTCCAGTTAGCCTTACTGCAAACCAACTGCTATTTTGTGAATCTAAAGTGCACAACCACCACCTGAGAACTGAATACCTTTGTTGTTCCTCCTCTCATAAATGAGCCACTTCACAAACTAATAGTATGTAGTGTTTTACTGGGGGGGGTTATCGACGTTAGGAGGAAGCTGCCATCTTCCTCTAACTTCTGTCAGCCTCTTGTGGGAGGCTAAACTTGACTGGTGAATTTAACCTTTTACTTGATAAATAAGCAGGTAATGTGTGCATTATAGCAAAACATTTTGCTCACCTTTTAAAGGGGACTTGGAGATTGGTGAGGAAACAGGGGAAGCGAAGGCCACAGGAGAGCCGTCTATCGCTGATTCCTCTGCTCTCCTACTTGTTTTATCAGTCAGCCTCTTTCCCTCTTCTACCTGCTTAGCGGGGCTGGAGAGTTTGGCTTTTCCCCTCCCTGCATATGGATCCAGACACAATCAGTATGGATGGGAAAAAAGATTATGACAGAAAATAGAGATGCTGCATTTTTTTGTGAGGAATGTATTGTGTTTCAGCTCACCGGGTCGAGAGGATTTGAGGACAGGAGAAGTCTCTAGAGCTGTCTCTGCTCCTGTGGAGAGCTTAAAAGTGAATGGGTGCTGCTTTGGTGGAGTTCCAACCAATCCATCACCATTATCTGTTGATATAAATCATAGCGTTTTTGTTCCAAAGAAAGGCCTCGGCTGTCAAATTATTTTATTTACACCTGCTCCACCAGTATGTGTTGCCTGAAGGACGAAGCTACAACAAATTAAATAAAAACTTTGAGGCAGATTTTCTGAGAATTTCTTTTCCAGACCATTTTACTTACCTTTGATCCTGTCATGTCTGAGAGGACTAGTGGAGGGCCCCACAGGTGGAATGGCATCTTTAATGTTGAATTTAACTTCCCCTTCCAGACGCAGGGAGTTACGGACCTTTCGCAGTGCGGGACGAGTTGTAACTGTAAGTGTAGGAAAAGATCATTTACATTTCCAAAGGTTTATAACTACACACAGTCTATATTATATGGGTAACACCAAGTAACTCCTTATGAAATATTGTCAAGATATTTGATTGAAGGAAGGAGGTTAAACGCGCTTCAACTATTTCAGAAGGAATAGTAAGCCTGTCCGGTGCACACAGATCAGGGCAATTTTGTAACAGGAGAGACTTCAGTGACCAGGTCCAAAGCACACTGGAGCACAACCTGTGTGTTCCAGTGTGCGTTGGACCTCGTCTCTGAAGTCTCTCCCATTGTCAAGATATTTACCTGTACTTCCTGTGGGCTCAAGGCTTGACCTAACTACTGATGTTGCTGCTTCATCCCTTTTGGATGGAGAGAGACCTAAAGACAGCGTCGAGCTCACTGGTCCAGATTCATCAACAGAACAGGGAAGCTTCTCCCCACATGATGGACAAAATCTGAAATCAGTCTGCAACTTTGTCCCACACTGGGGGCAGAATTGGAAAGGCATTCTGCAAAGAGAGTAAACACAAACACAGTGTTAATATACATCTATTCTCAAGTGTAGTGTCTCTGTGGGGGGTAATCCTGTATATGCATCCTCAGGGTTGAACCCGACGACTTCACCAGACACACTATTGCAAAGTGCCTGATGCTTTGTTATACAATAGTTGGATAAATTCATTAAACAAACTTATACTCATTATGTGAATGTTATTGTCATCAAGACAAGTACCACTTATGAACAGTTATTGTTGAGTACTAACTTGAGCTTCAATGCATTAGCTAAAATGTTATTAGATAGATAGATAAAATTCAAGTTTCCAGCATCACAGTTCCATAGTGCAAAACATGTTAGTAAAAAGGCAGTAAAAAAGTTAGTAGTGCAAAGTACAAAAAAATATACTAGATATAAAAATACAAGGAGATGAAGAAAACTGTTAAAACTGAATGTAGTGCAGGGTAACAGCTGTGATACAGGACTATTAAAAAAGTGAATATAGTGCAGAAGAGACTGTTAAAAATGAGTATAGTGCAGGGTAACTCCAGTATCTTAGTCTATGAGAGTGCACTGTGTGCATTACATCATCTGTCCTGCAGACCCCCTCCCTAGAGATGGGGTGTTGCACAGTTTGATGGCTAGATGTATTCAGGTGAAGAGATGACGTCCGTTGCCATAGAGATAAATGTTCTGTTCTAGAGCTCAATCTGCTAGCATGTCAGACAGAAACAGGAACAGCTAGCCAGCCAGCTAGCATCACCACTGTAGTGGCAATATTACAAATAACAGAGCGCAACTCTACAGTCAGAGACAACATTAGAGCTAAAGGTCTGGTTGGTTTATACCTGTTATACATTCAGTTATTCAACGTGAGTGTTAGGAAGGAGAACAATCCAGTGACCTAACAGCTCAACGTTAGCTAGCTAGTACAGAGAAGCGACACTGGTGCGACATAAATATATAAATGGTAGGTTTTAGGAAGAAGTATCGTCTTGTTGCTGATTTTGAGCCTTTGCTTTTAGTAAACCTTGGTAAACTATATGTCCGCATTCAGTTGTAAAGTTGCCAGAACAATTATAAAGTGTGTCAGATACCTTTCACAACAAACACTCCTCCACTGCTCAGTAGTGATGTGTTGGTCCAGAACGAGCCGGTTCAAAGAGCCGGCTCTTTTAAGTGAACGATAAGAGCTGGCTCCCGTCCGAGAGCCGTTTTTTTCTTTTTCTTTTATTGATTCAAGGCAGAATGATAGGACGATCTTCTCCGCGCCACGGGTACTCCATGCACTGAGTGTGACTGAATGTTGTGTTAATGACGTCTGTGGGACCAATCAGATGATGACAGACAAGGATCATACCATCAAGCAGGGAGGAACTGATGGTCTACAGGTACAGAGCAGGAGGGAGAGGAGGAGAGAAAGAGAGAGAGGAGTGCAGTGCACAAATAGCAGACAAGATGAGTGACAGTCGGAAACGATGCAGCATGTAAAGTTATGGTACTCTGTAAATTATAAGGTTTAGTATAATTATATTGAATAATTTAAGTGATATATACGCACACATACTAATTATAGGTCAAAACAGCGCTAAATTTGGCTGAATTATAAAAGGCAGAAGTGGTTTGGGAACCGAAAGAGCCGGCTCTTATTTGTGAGCTGAGCCAAATGATCTGGCTCACTAAAAAGAGACTGAATTCCCATCACTACTGCTCAGGCTGTTGCAAGGCCTGTTGAAAGAGGATATATCACGGCTTTGAACTGTGTGGTATAACGCGTGAGCAGTGTATTTGGAGCTGCGACGAGTGCAGACTGCGCATGTGCGGTACCCCATGATATGACGTAACGATGACGCAAGACGGCTGCTTTTCTCCATGGGCTGTTGGTGCTTCTTCTTCACCGGATAAACACTCCTGTTAGTTGTAGCTGTGCGGGGGAAGTGCTGCCTCTTGCAGATTACAGGGGGTCTCACTCGAACTGTGCTGGACTCGAGTGCATGAAGTCACAGTCTCATACTGCCACCTACTGTTAGGGAGTCATCGAGGATCCTTCCTTCCTGCAGCTGTCAGACTCCACAACTAGCACTGCTCCCAGTAGACCACTTACACACCAGAAACTGACAATAACCTGATATTTTCAGGTGGAATTTCATTCATTCATTCATTCATTCTCACTGTGCAATATAATTTTCCACTTGTGCAATTTTGTTAATAGTCTGTTTATTGTCAATACTGTATATACTGCTCCTATTTTTATGCGTCCTTCTATTTAAATGGTTCATATTTTGTTACACTTTGTTTAGCTCTTTTTTTTTACTGTGTTAGCTGATGCATCTTGTTTTTTGCACTATCCCCTTTGCTGCTGTACACAGCACATTTCCCCACTGCGGGACTAATAAAGGAATATCTTATCTTATATTATATTATCATAGAGAAACAGTGTTCACCATAACTGATCAGCTTATTTTAAATTACTGGTACAAGCAGATGCACAGTGAAATATGATTAGACAAAAAAGTAAATAAATAAAACATATTTGGGGTATTGTGCATAAATCAGTAAGAGGGAAATAACTAAAATAATGCTTTTTAAATTTAGGTGGTGGTATCATAAAATGCTGAAAATAAACATGAGGGGGTTGGGTATTTTATATATATTATAGTGACCTGATTAACATTCAGTGTTGTATGTGTCATTCCTGGCACACATAACAGAATAATAGTGCCTATAAATAGGACCTGGTATCACTTGTACACAGCCCTTGGTCAACATTTTCAAGACTGATTATATTATATTATTATAAGAAATGAAAGTCAATTGTTCTTTCCACTGCAAAATCAGCGCTCAGCAGCACAGCTACGCTTCTGCCATTTTGGACTGAAAGTGACTACTGGATGCCAGTAAAACGTCCACCTAAAATATAATTTCTATTCTATTGTCATATTCTACTGAAATTGCCTGTGTTGAACAATAAAATATTACAAATACAATATGCATTTTCAGTCCAAAATCTAGGCTGTGGTATGATGAAATGCAGAAAAAAGAACATGAACATGAATTGAATATTTCATATATTATGGTGAGCTGATTAACATTCAGTGTTATGTGTCATTCTTGGCACACATCACACAATAATAGTGCCTATAAATAGGACCTGGTATCAGTTACACTTGTACACAGCACTCGGTCAACATTTTCAAGATTGATTACATAAAATTAGATACTGCTTCAAGGAATACATAAATAAAATGTTTTATTTTTGGACACAATTTACATATTTTGCATATGAAAACCTTATGGCACAAATGTGAAATATTTCAGTGTAGTCTTACTAACATAATCAAATTAAATTTTAGTGGTAGTTTTTCAAATCTGTGGACTGAAACGGAGTGAAAAAATATACTCGTGTGTCTAAACTAAAACTAAAACAGTGTAAAACAAATAATGTGGATGTGTGTGCTATTTATAGAATATCAGTGGTAATATAAACTGATGTGAAAGGGTGAGCATTAGGATTTTAAAAGCACACCATAAAAGTAAACTGAAATGCAGACCCCATCTCACTGCCGACTTATAAAACTTGCCAATAAAAAATCTGGGTTTAGCAAGTTTAAAAAATTAACAAATTCAACAGCCTACTCGTAAACATGGTCACAATGATACATGAAACAAAACACTCTCCATCCAATAATGTACTGGGGGATAGAGAATTCAGCAACGGAGCGGCCCTCTAGCACCTAACAGCTCTTTTCACTGCATCTAGCACTTGAATACAGGGTTTCTATCAGATATTTGTTTAGCTGAAGCAATAAGCCACTCAGGTCCTGATACATCTTGTCTTACGATACATTTAATGAGTAGATGACGGCCTAAACAATAGGATAAAAAAGTGGCGTTTGCTGTGTGAAAAATCACCTCTGCTCATTTTCCCTGAAGTTGAAGTTTTATTTGATATAAGGGCATTTTTTATGATGTCAGCAGAGATGTTCTTTGTTTCAAGTGATAACTAACCATATGAGATGGAGCCTGGGCATAAGGTATGAGTATCTAGGATCTCGCCTGAGCAATACTTTAAAACCGAAGGCGTTGTTACAGGTGAATAATGATACAATTGAGCAATACAAAGGGCTAAAGTCAGCCTTACTATAGCTGGTGTTACTTACATGTTAACGAAGGCTAAATTAAGATTTTGCATTCACATTTCATTCTTTAAAATATATTAAGAGAATTTGAAATTCAATTTATTTATTTTTTGCATCGGTCTTTCATACACCAGGATGAACTACCTGAATTACCTGCGTTCCTGAGTTACTGCTCAGTTTTATTTGTTCCTTTTATCAAACTACGGAGCATCATTTATTTTAAATTATTGGCCAAACCTGTCGCTGTACATACTGAAGTGTAGATGATTTAGTCAAACTATATTCTATAATTTAAGTTTTGGAGACAAACAAGCACAAACATCGATTTAGAAAAGAAAAATACACAAGTGTTAATTGTCCATCTAGCTAACGTTTGATGGTCAATGTGAGCAACATGTTTTCTGACTGTGCCACTGGTGAGGTTGCAGAATTCAGCTGGACATTCAGTAGAGCATCAGTAGTATATAACTAAAGTAAAGTAAGTAAAGTTCCTAAAAGTACATCCATAGCAAATTTTGGTTGTGTCTAGAAGGTAACCCGTGAGTTGGGGAAACTCTCTGGAGATTGTTAAGATTTTGCATTGTGCGGGTTACCTTCTAGACACGACCGCAAATTTCTCTCCCCAATAAACTGTGACTGCAGGTATCACAGTCAACATTTATCTGACTGTATATTTCAGCTAGGCATCATAAGAAATAAATATCCCACACTCCAATATGAATTAATGATTCAAAAGACCCATTATATGAATTCAAATGAAATGCCCACATTCAAAAGGCACTTACCTCTGTACAAACAAACAATGTCAATGAATGTATATCAGTAATTAACTGCTTTGTAAGGCAATGAACGGACACAAATAATGTCAAGTTTCACCTAACATAGAATACAATTATACTGTATTATACTCCCACTGTTAAACTTGGATGTATTCCTATTTTTTCTAACCGTCATCATTTATTCTAACATGCACATTTGCTCCTATCGGAGCCCTCTGAGTTGTCTGGGTTGGCGGGTCCATTAACACGGACGGTCCCATCAGGGATCCAGGATTTGTCAACACATCGTTCCATCCTCTTCATGATGAGATCCAGCAGCTCTTCCACAGCCTGGTTGACGTTGAGCCCGTTTGCAGCACTCGTCTCAAAGTATGGGATTCTGGATGGAAGAAAATATTGGTTATAATAAACACAGGACTACAGACTACTACTACGAATTACAATATGACACAAACTTTTGTGTTTGGAGGAATATAGAGGAGTCTCTCAAAGGATAAAGCTGGAGTTATTCTATGTTATTACTAGGGCTGTCAATAGATTAAACTATTTAATTGCGATTAATCCCATGATTGTCCATCGTTAATCATGATTAATCGTAAATTAATCAAACTTTTTTTTTTATCTGTTTATCTGTAAAGGAACATGTCACCCAGTGCAGCAGTGTGGCTCTTTTATGTGTTTTTAATAGTTGGATGGAGCTCCATGTCACAGAGTATTAATAAGCTATATCAGCCTTGGTTACACAGACAATACTTAGTATCGTTGGTTTGGGTCTTTTGCTGGGTCTTTAAGAAAAATATCGAAAATCATCAGCCTTATTCTTAAAACTTAAAAACATAAGTATCAAAGCACTGAAATCCAAACAGAAGTTTATTTATTACATTTGTATGGTTTCACAAAATCAACCTGAACCAAATACATTTACTTCATCACACAGACTAAAGGCTGAACAGTTCAAGATAATCAAAGGAGACATATACACTGTCCAACAGAGTCAGCTTTGGGTGAAAGTTATATTGAATACTGAGGTTTATTCCTCTCACGCATCTCCACTTCTGCTACAGTATGTGTTTTTAGTAAAGGTGTGTCTATCAGGGTCGGAGCAGGATATTTTACGCATGTGTACAAATATTTGCTTTTCGAGGAGGACCAATTTAGTCTGACATTCTCCTGCACAGACTTTGGCAAACAACGAAGCCACTGCCTTCTTGACAAACAACTGAGGGAGAGGTTAATGTACAGATGGATCAAAGCTGAGACATACCCGTATTTCTCTGCCAGCTCACGGGCCTCTGTTTCACTGACTGCTCTCTGATCCGACAGGTCACATTTGTTGCCACACAAAACGACGTCTGGACTTTCGCAGTACGCGTGAATCTGTAACTGACCTGAAAAGACACATTCATCAATTTATTATGCATTTAGTCCTATTTTAATGTGTAACATGTTTGCTTTTGAGAAGGATATCAAGAACGTTGAGCACAGTAGCAGCAGTAGTTCAGATCAGAATACAATTTGCAGAGAAAGACTTAGGCTGTGTCCGAAATCATTCGCTCATTCACTACTCCATACTTTCTACTCACTATGCAGGAACTTCTATATAGAGGACAATATAGTCCACTATATATATATAGTGAGGTCATCGGGAAAATTAAACAATTTCTGACACTACTTGCATCATTTTATCGGCGCCGTAATTACGTACAACTACAATGTGTCAGATCAACGTCTGCTGGTAGACCATTCATAATAAATAATGAAATGTATTTTTGTGTTGGATAAATACATGATGTAAGCTATTATGTTGAGTTGTCTCGAAATGTTCTGAGTGAATTTAAGTTCCCCTTTCTTGGTAAGCAGTGATGCAATGTATATGTCTGGGCTTTAATTGTGAAAGGTAAGAATTAACAGCCGTTGTGAATGTGCAGTCAATAAGGTTATGTTCCCAAATTAATTTGTGGCCATTTGTGTTGTGATGCTGCTCTGCTCACATTAAACACATTATTTTCACGCTACAACTCATGGATTCATCTAAATCACGCTACTCTCTCTCCTCTCGTTGCATGATGGTGTATAGTGTTTCGGTTGGTGACCATCGTTGTCCACTACTTTTCACAATGCATTGTGGGATACTTTGAGTCCACTATATAGGGTATAATAATTCTCATTATGCATTCGGACAGCACTACAACATTTTTTGTAGTGCTGTCCTAGTGGTGCTGCTAGTGAGTGATTCTGGACACAGCCTTATTCATAACTGGAAGATTACATGTTTAATCACACTTATTCTGGGTCTAACAGCCCAGTGTCTACATGAACACAAAGACTGTTTGATCATCATTCACTGGAAGTATTTTGGTCAACAAGGAATTTAATATTGTCAAATGGCCTGTGCACTTGAATTTGATAATTTAATAATTTGATGGGATGGTCAGTTTAGTGACATTCAGTGCACATTCAGGGTGATACATCAGAGGACATACTCATCCAGTTTCTGACGTTGAGGAAACTTTGTTCATTTGTGAGGTCGAACAGGAGGAGGAAACCCATCGCATCCCTGAAGAACGCGGTCGTCAAACTCCGAAACCTGACACCATTCAGACAAAAAAAGAACCACTTCATGAGAAATATAATAAATAGTGAAAATGACACATTTGAAAAGAAGTGAAGACAAGAGCAGGTTTGAGGAAGGTGAGAAATGTACCTCTCCTGTCCTGCAGTGTCCCACAGCTGCATGTGGATCTTCTGTCCTCTACCTGAAGATCCATCTGGATTTGTTGATTTGTAAACCTGAGAGAAACAGAGACAGGCGAGGTCAACCTAACTGGATGGTCTCTGCACTAAATTTAACTGATTTAAAATCTGATATAAACAGCTATAAAACAAAGCCTAAAAACATTTGATCTCAATCCAGATGGGTCGTGTTGTGGGAACATGGCTTGTTGCTACTGACGGCTTGAAAGAGGGAATTTGTAAAGTAGAGTTTAGTGTAGTTTCACATCTGCCTCCATTAAAATAAAACAGGAATTACTAGTCATACTTGGCAACATTCACCCCCCAGTTTGTTAATTAACTAAATAAATGATCTAAATACAGTTACTTAGCTAGTCCTGATGGTGACTGTGTTCAGCTCACTGTAGAGGTGTGATCGCAAGAAAGAACAGTACTTTATGCCACAAAACAATGACAAAATATAAATGGGTTAAAGGCAAATTTGACTTCATTAAAAATAAATTAACTTCAGATGTACAGCCAATGTAAATGTGTGTTTTATATATCCGAGTGTGAGCCATGTGCTGTGATCACATGCAGAGGCAGTCTTGAAATTAGGATCTCCATAATGTATTGTCTATTTGTATGCCAATAACTGACAAAAATCCTACATACAGTACATATTGCATTCTGCATTATATCTATTTTATTAATCCTGCATTTCAGTGGTTTAAAAGTTAAAAGTTGAGCTTTATTTGCAGCATAGCTGAAAGCTCCTTTCTGATAAACAACCCAGTTTGGGCTTATTAAAAAAAAAAAAAGAAAAAAAAGGATCAATACATGAAAAAGTTGCCACTGATTTGAATTTATCATAAAAGATTAGCCGCATTAATCTGGTGTTTTATGGCCATAGTTCTCAACCAGGGGTCCGGGGACCCCCAGTGGTCCTCGAGGGAGTCCCAGGGGGTCCCCAGAAAAATAGGGGAATAGTTTATTTTCAATATTTAATTCACTATAGAAGTGAGTCCAAACTGAGTGAGAGTCATAGTGACTGTTATGATCGTAGGTTTCACTTCCTCCACAGTTATCTCCTCAACATGTCGTTGACAACGACAGAATTCTGGTCTTAATCATATCTAACAACCAAAATCTTTGCAGAAGGAGGTCCATGAAGCGAAATCTTATCATATCTTATGTCCTTGACATGAAAAACATTGAGAACCACTGTTTTATGGTAAACTGGATGTCAGCTGCATGCAGAAATTGTGACACATCTGTGTAATTGGCATTTCATTAAACAGTCTCGGAAGTAACTAAAAGAGGCCCCGGACGTAACTGCAAATTTCATTAATTCAAATATTATCCACATCTTTTCTTTGATCTATTCAGCGTCAGTTCTGGCAGTTGATGTAAACACTTCAGCAGCACAGGAAGCTACTGAGACCTATTAAAGATTAAAAGTGGTGTTAAGACAAATAGCATTAAGTCTTGGTGCATGCTGCTGCTTACAGCTGTTTGACTGTGACCACTGGACAGGCAGCCACAGTAATACTGGTATATCCATGTCATTATACACTTAATACAACTTCCTGGTCATTTCATGGACCAGGAAGCACAGCTCTGGGTTGTTTGAGGACGCACTACAATTACTTATTGTGCTTCAGCCATGACGACTAATTATGATATTTACAAAACCTATTCTATAAGTGCAACTTT
The DNA here is from genome assembly GCA_916701655.1 of Sebastiscus albofasciatus. NCBI lineage: Eukaryota > Metazoa > Chordata > Actinopteri > Perciformes > Sebastidae > Sebastiscus > Sebastiscus albofasciatus. The sequence continues at coordinate 48,684 of CAKAOI010047500.1, forward strand.
TCAAATCACAGCTGTGAAAACATTCATTTGAATGTTTCCTTATAAAGTATTCATTTGCTGTATCTTCGTCTTTTTATCAGAAGTGATGGAAATACTTCTAGTGAAAAGATTATCAATGACGGCTATTCAGTCACTTAATTAGTATAGCTGTGATAAAACTGTTATCAGGCTGTATTCTTGGAGCCTGAGGTCAGTAGCATTAAAGAGTAATACTGAGTAAATATGAACACTGCTCAGCTGTTTGCTAATGGTAAGAAGTGTTTATTCTTAAGGAGGGTGCTGCCAGCCGTTCACCAACATTAGTCATTCCTCGGATTTCTGTTGCAACATTCATCAGTAGTCTGTTGTTACAAGAGAGTTGCTTAATGGTGTGGGAGCTGGGAATGCATGTAAGCCCCTAATTAGGCAGCCATAAATTATTTTAGCACACTTGGACACAAGAACATGTTACGTCAGAAGTGGAGCGTAAAATCCCAGTTTTACTGAAGTATCGAATGAAAGAAATCCAAACAATTCCAATGCTGGCTTTCATTCAAAACTGATTGGACTCACCACTCTTCTTTCTCTGAAGTCTATTCCGACTGTAGTGATGAACTTGGAGTTAAACTTGCAGTCTGTGTACTGGTAGAGGAAGCTCGTTTTTCCCACGCCAGAGTCACCGAGGGCTAGGAATTTGATGAGGTAATCATAGTCCCCATCAGACATAGTGAGCGCCTAATTTCTGAAACACATACACAAAACAACTCGGTCAACCAACAATCAAACTCTTTACCAAAGAAATAACACTTCAAATTGAAGTGGTATTTGTTTTTGTTTATCCCCTAAATGGCACAGTGAAGACAGTGAAATTGTGAAGCAATGACAAGAGGATCATGTCCACGGTGACACAAACCCACACTCTGAAAGCAGTCTACATCTCATCCGACCACTCAAACATCAGGGGAACTCTGAAAATGCATGAAGCTCTTGACATTTAAAATGATAAGCCTGGCAACCTTATATATTTATTCTAATTGTTAAACAAATCCCATTAAAAAACTAAAACTAAAATGACCGCCTCGCGGTTGTACTGTATGCCTCCGCCAACCGGTTAAGTTGCAGTGGCCCATGTCTGTCTAAAATGTCATCACTTCATCATTTTATCCTGTTAGACATTTGAGTGAAATTGTCATAATTAGCATATGAATTCTTGAGTTATAGACCAGATCGGCATCGTGTCATCACCAAGGACAATCAGAAATCAGAAGATCCCATAAATGTCAATGCAATTTTACATGTGTTTGGATTGTGTTCTTGTATGCATTTATTTCTTGTTAAACAAACGTCTGTTTTATAGACATGTCTAATAATTATTTTGCGACCTTGCCTGAACCTGAATGTTTGCGATACCTTAATAATAAAGCATCAGTAGGCAGAACGTTTTTGGCATTATTGAGCAAAAATTCCATAATAACCTTTCAGCATATTGTAATTCAAGTGTTCTGAGAGAAAACTAGACTTCTGCACCTCCTCATGGCTCTGTTTTCAGGCTTTAAAATATCTAGCCCCTGACGGGAGACTTTGACCAATCACAGGTCATTTCAGAGAGAGAGCGTTCCTATTGGCTGTGCTCCGGCTGGTGGGTGGTGCTTGGTATTTCTTCAACTGATCATGGCTGCCGGGTCACAACCTTTCTCATTTTACAGCTAAACAGTACACTACAAGATGATTCTGAAAACATTTGAGGAGAGAAATAGGCATTACAGTAACAGCGCTGCCTAGTTTGACCGTTTGATCGGAGTTCACAAGAATGACAACCCAAAAAACATTATGCCACTGGCCACTGAGATATCACTTTTACGAGAATGGGATGGACGTGAGGTCACAGTGACCTTTGACCAACAAAAACGAATTGTACGTCCTTGAATCCAAGTGGACGTTTGTGCCAAATGTAATGAAATTCCCTCAAAGCGTTCCTGAGATATCGTGTTCACGAGAATGGGACAGACGGACGCAAGGACAACCCGAAAACATAATGCCTTCGGCCATTGCTGTCGTGGAGGCATAAGAAACAATTACTTTTTCCTACGAACAAGTGTTACCAGTGTGGCCAAAGTCAGCTTATTTCTCTGTGCCTCTACTGTTGTCCAAAAATGAAATTAAAAACACATCAAAGAGACACACTGTCACGTGGGGTGACATGTTCCTTCATTACAAAGAACAAGGGTAGTTTGTTTTTGGGTCAGTCTTACATACACTGCATTGCTGCTGTGCACACTCACTGGAAACTCCAAATGTGTATTCATCCACCAGCAAAAATAGTCCCCACAAATGCACTATTTCCTCCTCTTCGGTTATATGCTTGAAAACTAGACTGTCCTGCTGTTTCAGGAAATTACTGAGCATTTTTTAAAAGTGAAACTACAAATCTGGTTTCAAACTGGGAAGTTGGAGAGTATTGAGAAAGAGAGACTAACGAATTTTTGCTTTCAGTCATTTCATGGGATTCAGTGACATAAAAAAATATAGAATAACACCAGATTCATCCTTTAAGATTGTCTGGGAAAGAGTAAAAACAACTATCAGTATGCGAATGTCACTCATTCACTACGCTCTATAATATAATAGACTATAGTTTAATCGATAGTGAACGGTACATTTTGAACACTTATGAATCATGAGGGAATGTTAGCAGAAAGTATGTGCTTACTATTTGCCAGGGACACTATCTTTTTTATTACATTGTGGGAACTTTTGAGAGCACTACATAAGAAAACTCTACGAACCAATAAGAATGATAGCAAGGTGAGTTGTCCCGCCCCAACAGGTGTAACATAACTAACAGGAGAGAGGGAGGGAGATGTCAATCACGTCCAGTTCGTACAGGTCTATCAGGAAACAACAGTGAAAACACCTGTGTGGGCGGACTATGGCTGTGTAGGGGCTTTACCATTTGTCATCATTTAGGCAAAACATCTCATAATATGTATTATAGAACATTATTTTGAGTTCCTCTCCAGAGCGAAGGTGTTGCACATTGGAGGGATTGGCTCCTTCAATCTGCTTATGCAGTTCTATCAACCCCACACAGGTCAAACCCTCACACTTCTTTCGTTAGGCGTTTAGTCTGTGGTATTTCCTGTCGCCTTTCCAGTCCAACTGGTTGATTTAACAGTATGTAAATGACATTAAACCTCATCTGTCTTTGCCAGTTTCCTGATGTAGAGCTACAAGAGGAACATCATATCCTAATATTTATTTACCATAACGATACATCAAGCCAATAACACACAAAGCACAGGGAGAACTTGCATTAATCTTCCCACACGTACTGTAATATTGTGAATACAGTGCATTGACAAGGAGCTAACCACGAGAGGGGAAACAAAACTGACAATAAAAATGAAATAATTAAATTATTATTATTATTTGTCCTTTCAGCGTTACCTTTTCCACAATGCACCATTTTGTTGATGTATTAAATTACAAAATGTTTTTATGTAGAAATCACCTTTTATTCGTCTATAATGTGAAGCAGGGGTTGATTCATGATCTATAGAGTGCTCCGGGGATGACGTATTTTTGAGGTGCCAACCAGGAAGTTAGCATCGCTCCGGGTTCCCTCAACAAAAAGCCAATGGGATTTTTCCGTTGGGTTTTTGGGATTATTGCAGAAAATAAACTCTGTGGTAAACACATGTTTATGATACTTACAAGTTTTGTTCCTTAAAATAATCTTCACAAATGAACACCACTTTTATGATTTTTGAAGTGTGAATGCAATCGCCAGAAGTAAAAAGCTAACATTAAGCTATGGACGAACTACACCACGGTCGCATGAGTGCAAGTATACACAGCGGGGCTGTAAAAGCGAACAAGACGGCGTGATGACGTTTAGTAATCTCATTTAGCCACTTGTTAGCAACCGTCTTTTTAAAACACACATAACGGCATCAAAATTCACAAGTGGAGGAATTTACTGATGTATTTTATGTCATAGAACAAAAAATCTCTTCAGCTTGTGTTAACAGCAGACCTTATTTCAGGCATCTAACTAAAAACCCACTCAAAGAAACGCATCGACTTCCAGACGAGGGAACTCATTCCCGGGGTTTTAGGACTCATTCCTGTAGCACTCTATATAGCCCCAAAGCTAACGTAGGTGGTAGTAATGGACACAATATGATTGTTTTATTGGCACAAATGGTTCCACATCTGTAGATATGTACTTTTTAATGCAACAGCACAATTTTATAATTTATAGCTAATTATTTCGTGGACCCCCTGACAGAGTGCCATGGACTCCTGGGGGTCCCTGGACCCCGCTTTGAGAATCACTGATCTAAAGGACCAGTGAAAAGGTGTCAATGACAACATGTAGGCTTAGCTTGCCAACTATTAATTATGCATACATTTGGTCGAACATTAATTATCCCCATTTTCCCACACATCTTAAAAGTATCAAAAGAAACAGACCCCTCCATTAGGCTCATATACTGTGTAGTTTAACCTACAGTCAATACTGGAGTGAGAAATACATAACATCTTCTACACTTTTACAATATTATGCCAGACCTTTACATGTGGATTTGTACAGTTGATGGCAAGAGCAGTTTCATCTTGCTGACACAGTGACAGAAAGCATTTTAAACTCCTCTGCCCCTCTCCAGCTACAGACAACACTCAAGTTTCTTTCTACTCACTACAAAAAAGTAGTCGTAATTTTTCTCTATGCATTAGTAGCTTGTTGTTCTACATATTTTGGATTAAAGGTCGAATTGATTTAAATTAAAGACTTAAGTGCAAAGACACATATTTTCTTACACAGTGAGAATGAGAAGCACACTGTGATATCCACTGAATGAAACATTTGACATGGTCGACTACATCCGGTCAAAACATTCAAAAGAAAGTGCAGATGTATCATATGACCAGTGAAAAGACTTCAGACAAGTCTTGCATTCTTTCTCTGTAACCCCCACTGAACCTTTCATCTGAGGCCATAAGCTGCTTAAGGTCTTGTGCAAAAGCAAGATCCATGATAAATGCACTGTGATGGAAACGGCTGCCACAAGCACTGATGTGGCCATAAACGGTGAGCAAAGACCACCGAGCCCCACGACTATGAAGTCCACATTCCTGCTCATGGGCCTGTTTTGACTCAGGTAGGTTAAAAGTTAAAAAATAAAATCTTATTTTACTCTTTACTGCTGATTCTTCATCACATGGTTTACTCTGTTGTAAAGCTCTTATGCTTCACAAATCTCATTTTTTTGCCCTCTACAAGGCAAGGAAACCATCAAACCCACACAGATTCCTATCCCTCTCCATTATGTTATATATAAAACAAAATAAATATGATGTAGCCATCAGTGAGCAACATGTTCACTATAAATAAGCACTGAAGCCCACAGAAAAACTGAAAACAGTGCTTCTTAGCTTACTTAATTTTGGTCAATGAAAATCATTTTTCACAGGTCATAACGTCCACTCCTTTCCTCTTATATGGCACTCAAAAGGCCCACTGACACAATCACTTATTGTATACACCTAGCTAAATGCAGTCCAATGGAACAACCCTGCAATAAATCCTACCTTCATGAAGGTTATAATCTTCAGTTTTTGTTGAAACTGTTTAAGAGCGGTGTTGATTCAACGTTATGATCATTTAGTAGGATGTAGTTTGTGGTGCTGCTGAATTGTATTGCGTTTTACTGAGGCCTGTTTCTTTAACATTTTCTCCACCACGACAGTAGACCACTGAAATTACTATAAACATGAATCAGCATCTGCTCTGTAGATTGCATAAGTTGTAGCTGGGTGTACCTCATAAACTGGCAAGTCATGTTCCCACTAGACCTTTTGGTGTAATTAATAACATAATTGTGGCTGCAAGATCATATTTAGGTGAGCCATGTCGAGGGTCCTGCCCAATATTGTGCATGTTGGCTCACAGGAATGGCAACTGAGACATAACTAATGTTATTAAAGACAGGTGTTCTTTTCCTGATATAATAAGTCAAGGTGTCTGCTGTGAAATAAGGTAATTCTGACTGCTTATAATATAATTTTATACCCAACTTACTGATAGTATTATTATTGCACACCCTGGCATAAAAACGTGAGTCAGTACATGACTTCTGTTTCAGTGAAAACAGGTCACACAAGTGACACGGTTGAGCAAAACCACACTGCTGTCGATGCAGATTGTGTCAGCAAATTTCTGCAAACTATTATCAGGCTAATCATATGACTTCTTATTGAGCTCCAACCGCAAACAACCAATAGTATCATGTTAACAAGCAAATGTTATAATGAAAAGAAAGCAAATGTTCATGCATAATATGTCTAGTGCACAAAGCTGTGCTAAAAGCTAAACTTTCAAGGCCATTTCCAAGTCATATTACACTTCCCAGTGAGTCCTATCACAGCTGAGAAAAGGAAGCGCGCTCTGATGGTAGAGCATGATCTTCCGTTGTGTTAGGCAAGAACACACTGAGTACAGTAAACAAACAGGAAGAACAAGAAGTTTTATCCTAATGACTGCCCTACGTAAACAATAAACCTTTCTGAAACAATAACGTCTGGCAGGATGATGGAGGTGAGTTTATCATTCTTCATTGAAAAGAGATGCACCGATCTATTGGCGTATTGAGTGTATCAGTCATTATCAGTGTTAAGAAAAATCTGGGCCGGAAGGCACGCGAGAATTGGTAGAACACTGCCAGAGAGGAACAGGTCGCTGGGTGGGCTCGGTTTACCCAACCTCCTTGGTTACAACTGGACCACCAACGTTAACCAGATCATGCTTAGGTTCACTCTATCTCGTGGCAGCTGGTATCAGATCGAGGCTGACACTTCCTCCTCACTTCAAGGCCTGGCTTGCAGCACCCTGCCCCCTTCGCAGTACACGTCTAACCCCATCGTTATCGGCACTCTAAAAATTTGGGCACAGATTAGGCGGGGCTTTGGACGGCTTACTCTTCCTCAGGCGACCCCTATCTGCAATAATCACCTGTTTGATGATCACCAGCTTGAATTGATCCTAGATTTACCTAAAACTTGTATATAGACAACCTGTTCACCAGCTTCGATCAATTGCGTGTTGCTTTCAGTTTAGGTAGCTCTGACCTTTTTAGATACTTTCAGCTATGCAATTTCGCTAGAACTCACTCCCTCCCAGTTCCCCCAGATCCCACTCTCCACAGGCGTAGACTTGGTGCTTAAAGCCAGAACCTTACCCAAGAGCCACATCTCCTACTTCTATGACCTCTTATCACCAGCAGATGAGTCTATCATCAACAAGATCAGAACCGACTGGGAGAAGTAACTGCAAATGACCTTTTCTGAAAACTTCTGGGAAAAAGCCCTCAGAGCTGTCAACTCATCCTCCAGCTGTGCCAGGCTCAGCCTTGTACAGTCTAAGGTGATACATAGACTCTATTATAGTAAGGCTAAACTCTCCAAGTTTTACCCAGACAGATTAGATGATAGATGTGATAGATGCTCACAAGCCCCCTGTGATCTGACTCATATGTTCTGGTCGTGCCCCAAATTGGCTCAATTCTGGCAATTTTTTTTTGATGCGGTCTCAGAAATCGTAGGGATTAAATCCCACATCCCCTCATGTAGCTATTTTTCCAGACGGAGGTCTACCGTCAAAATGAGGTTTTCCTCAGACTCTGAGCCAGAAATCTCAATTTTTCATAAGGCAAATCACTTCAGTAGCACTTACATATACCAAACCTTCCAGTTTCATTCCCATCTATACTCATTTGTATACTCTGTATAGGTATTTACAGAGGGGTGCGTTCACATATCACTTACAGGCAGATTCACAGAATATTTTATTCCTAAAACATGGCTAAAATAGATTAGATTTTATTTTCTGATTGATGGAGTGATAAAAAGAGATATCTAAATTCCCTCTGTAAAAACATTTGACTCTAATATATCAACAAAATGAAACAAGAATTCTAAACCTGGCTTTATCCAATGTTCAGATTTCTGTTCTGGAAATGTATGAAATTAGCACGTATTTAATAAGATAATGCATCATTTGCATATTTAAACAATATCAGAAAACTTGTAATACAAAAAATAATTGCCTTGATGTAAGTAATCAACTGGGGAAGTTTCATGGTGATATCTCTTAGTTCATTTGTACCCTTATCACCTGATGTGTCTCCCTTTAATGGGAGTCACTTAATACAAATTAGAAACTAGGTATGCAATACTTTGACTTTTTTTCTCCTAATACCAATTCTGATATCTAAACACAATCTATTAGCTGATACAGAGTAACTATATAACACCATCTAACACCAGTAGTCTTCAGTGACTGTGCAGTGACTGAATTCATGTAACTGATGGAAGTGAATTTCACGATGATTTTGAAAGAGAAACTGTTTTTAACGCGGATCGGTCACCAGATCCACTTAGAATTGGTGCCGAGGACCAATCCGTGTATCAGATCAGTGCATCCGAGGCTGTATTACCAACCAGTCAAAGAGTTCAACTGCCACTGGCAAAAGCTTCAGGCTCACCAATTAGTGGCAATTAGTTTCTGGTGATCTAACAAATGGCTATTTTATTTGGCGCTACTGTTTGCACCACTAAAATAAACTGTAATGATAGGGGGCCTTAAACAACTGCACTGTTACCCAATGTGGACACCCCATCTTGTGGAGGGGCCCTAAGTTAAAATCTAGTTTTAAGGCCTTTATTATTTCAGTATACAATGTGGTTGCACGGTGCATTTTACTATAAAATGTGTGCTTGATTAATTTACCTCAAAGAAATTACTAACTGATGTATATTATACAATGTGCCGAAAGTGCGAGAAATGAGTTAATCGGGCCCTGAGTGCATCCCTAAACTGAATAAAACTATCATAAACTACTTTTTTTAAATTACCTTAGTATAAGAATGTCTGAAAACATGAACCTGTGTTGCACCTGCATTCACACTATGACTTCATAAATAAAATCTGTTTCGGTATCTACTGTACGTTGGTAGTCTTTAAAAAAACATACTGCACCATATCAGAGTCTTTTTAAGGGGACACAGAGCTACACCATGTTGGACTGTCTGAATCACTGCAACCAAGACTTGTTTATCTTCTTGGCAGCTCATGAGACGACTTGAGTTGCTAGTTAGGTTGATGAAAACTTTTGCATGATTGTATTAGAAATTCTATTCGTGATTATATAATTGCATTTCTGTTTAATTCTGATTTTGTGGAATATTTTTGCTATCTGTCTTGTGTTTAGGGAGGCATCAATCCGACTATTTCATTCCCGATACCTGGGGTTTGGGTATCGGCCGATACAGAGTACCGATCCGATACCAGTGTTTAATTAATAAGCTGTATGCCTCACTGCGTGGAAGTGACTGGGATCATTCTTTTATGCTTAAGGAAACATCTTGATCGGACTTGACTTAAACATTGCTTTCCTAACTTTGTATAACAAAATATAACAATAAATATATAGATAATCTTCAGAATTAACAGGAATTACAGTTAAAGTGTAAACATTCTTAATGCAGCAACAAATTGGTCAAAACCTAAACAAGAATTAAAATGCCAGTATATAATGTTTACAGTATATAAACATAGAATTGAATAGAATAGGCCCCGTTGTCACCGATATCCGATCCAGCTATTTGAGTCGGTATCGGCCGATATCCGATCTGGTAGATTATATAATTGCATTTCTGTTTAATTCTGATTTTGTGGAATATTTTGTTATTTCTTGTGTTGTTTATTTTTTTGTTGTTATTTCTGCATATTTTGGCCAGGCCAAACAAAATATTTTTATCTCAATGAGTTTATTTAGATCAAATAAACCTTAATCTACCTTAATATCTGTTGGTATTTTATCACTGGGGTGTTAACCTAGTAGCTGTGTTTCCCGGGCCAAGTACTACCAGTCTTGCAGAGCAGTGAACAAAAAGGGCAGCTTTAATCATTAGTCAGGGAGAAGTGGAAGACCCACCCTGGGCAGCCGTCCAGCAGCTCCTTGGCAAAATCCGGATATGCACATACCATAAACATGAAAGGGTGCAGCACTATAAAATGATGTGTAACTCAGAATAAAACCATGATTAGACATAGGCACCACGTATCTTTAACACTTCTGGCTGCCAAAGCTGGTAACATATTATCTGGTCATTAAAATACCTTGTGAGGATTTATCAGCAGCAGCAGTCAATGAGGCACATACAACTCATTCTCTAGCAAACAAACACTCAAACTGATTAACTGAAACAAAAAACTAAATGTAGTGACCATCAGCTGGTCCACATGTGTCTACTGGTGGTCAGGAGGCCTGTTAGGCAACACACAAACACTTTTATACTTAATATGGATCCTGAAACAAACACTAAATGACCAACTTCCCAGCTTCCTCTGTCAGACACACTGCAGCCAACATATGGATACAAACCCTGAGGTCAGAGTTAACAGTCCTGCTGGGAGAAACTAGTGTTTTACTAGTGTTGTAACAGTTATTGAGCAAGTGTGTAATAAGCTAACATCTCTGATCAGAGGAGAAAACAAGAAGATACAACAAGAGGATAAACAGCTGTAACAATGTGTCCCTGGTTGTGTGAGGGTGAGTTTAACAAGCTGAGTTAGTAGTCTGTTAATAATGCAGATAATCCAGTGAGTTAAAGTTAAACTTCTCAACCCCTCGCTAACTTTGTGACAGATGCTACAGACGGAGTTTTGTTCGACTGACACATTTCCTGAAGAGACCGTTTAACGGAGCTGTCGATACTCACCAGCCGCGGGCCGCTGCTGCTGCTCACCGTGAGTCCTCCGGATGTTAATCTGAAACTAGGTAAAAGTGACCGTCTACGACTCTACCGAGAGCTGGATAAATGATGACTTTACTGGTCCATTAGTTGACATGAGGGCAGCTTGGTTTACTCTGAACACCTCCTCTACTTCCCTGGTGGTTGAGCAACAGCTCCTCCTCCCGTCAGCAGGCTGAGTGAAGGGGAAGCACCGCCGTTAGGTTACTACACTACACCCCCACAGGAGGAGGACAGCAGGCTGCTCATGGAGTACTCTACAACAGTACTTTATGTTACTTTATACTTTTACTTCAATACTCCTCAAAGGGAAATAGAGTAGCCTACTCTTTGTTCCACTACTTTCATCTGGCAGCTAGTTACCATTAGTGGTGGTGGAAAAAGTACTCAAATCTTTTAACTTAAAGGTCCCATATTATAAAAAAGTGAGATTTTTATGTTTTTTTTTTATTATAAAGTAGGTTTAAGTCCTATATAAATACTGTGAAAGTATCAAAACGCTCAATCCACAGGGAAATACACACAGCCCGTATTCAGAAACTCTGCATTTGAAACAAGCTGTCAGGATTTCTGTCCATTTGTGATGTCACAAATATACAATATTTAGACCCTTGACACAATTTTAAACATTAACATTCTAAATGTGTCCCAGTTTATTTCCTGTTGCAGTGTATGTGAATGACATCAGCTGACAGGAAGTACACATGGACCCAAGCTGTCGCCTAGCAACGCAATTCTGTTGCAATTTCGTCGCAATTCCATCTAAATGCGCTAAAACGGAGCGTTTCAGACAGAGGGTAAATACAGGTATATTCAGGCTGACAGTATGAGGAAAATAAAGTTGTTTTTTTAACATTAAAGCATGTAAACATGTTCTTGTAGAAACACAACATACAAGTATGAACCTGAAAATTAGCATAATATGGGACCTTTAAGTGCTATATGTGAAAGTTAAGCACAACAGTGCATTTTGCTTTAAAAGCAACACATTTGGCACAGATGTAGGTTTATATGTTATGAAAAGATATAGATATCGGGGCACTATTAATTTGGAGCCTGAGGGGCCGTGGCAGCCATTTTTCAAAATGGCCACCAGATAGGCGCTTAATATTCCAAAGTGTTGCAGAAAATTGATTTTATGACTCTTGGTGATTTCCAAAATTTGCCAAAATGTGGATATAATTAATAAACATCGGGGTTTTCCCTCCCATTATAAGTGTTTTCTTCACAGTGCCTCAGCTAAATGAACTGAAAAAACTATGCTGCTTTGTTTTGGGGTCATTTATGGGCACACACACACGCACACGCACACGCACACGCACACGCACACGCACACACACACATACACACACACTGGTGGCTACTCAATGCGAGACCTATAAAAAATATGAAGTTCCTGAAATGTTCCCGCAGTGCCAGTCCATATATCCCCTCAGTCACAAACAGCTTACTGGCAGGACCTTACAAATATGTTGTGCTGGTTGAACTTTCAGGGGACGCACCCGATGTTTCCCCTGACAAAGTAGAAATAAATGTGAACTATTTTAAGGCTTATGTGAACCACAGACCTCCTTTTATCCCTGGGGGAAAAAAGCATTGTGAATATGGCAACGGAGCCATTGGCTGAAATACTTCTAGGTTTTGGCACTTGTACAAACTTCGCAGTGTATAATGAAAATCGGTCTCTGGGGCCCGCTAGAGGGACTTTACAGCACCTTTAGTCATGTTTGATGACATACTTAGACTTGGAGCCATACTAATAATGTTTGTTTTTTTGGTTCACAAAGCCAATATGCAAAAACATTTCTCTATTTATTCAAAACACTACATTTTGCATACAGCATTAAGGTGAGGCAAAAAGACGTGTGAAATGTGAGTTTGTTTAAAACTACTTCCCTTTGTAAGCTCTGGAAATGAAAACAGATGTATAATAAAACTTTGACGTACGTCATTTCTAAAGAGATGATAATTCAGGATGTCAAATTATTAAATACTTTATTTTGTACATTAACAATCATTCAAAGAACCCCAAGGGAGCATGAATTTATCCATGCTGGTCTTGCTTTTGGTTTGGCCTCCAGCTCTGACAGTCCAGCAGCCTGATGTTTGTCTTCTGGCTTCTGTCTGTGAAGTATTTCCTGGGAGTGATGAATCATTTCAGTCTGTTTCATTCTGTTTCTTTGGCACATCCTGGTTTTGTTGTCCTGACGTTTTCAGCCCCGGCTCAAAATAAGGTTTGTAGATATAAATACCACCAGCGACTCCCAGCAGTGTGGCTAAGGCGATCTGTGAGAATGGTATTCTTCTTCGAAACATGACTTCTTTTAATAAGAAATCCCAAAAGATGAGCCTGAAAGAAGAGTGAAGAGTTGTTATCCAAGATACTTTATCTAGAAATTATATATTTTTTGAATATTTAATTTATCATTTTGCATCTCCTGTGCTTTGTTGAATGTTACATGTTCTTGCAAAATTGTTAGCATAACTTGCAGCATGGATATTGTTAGCGACTCTACATACAGTGCAAGCTAGCTGCTGTGTTGCTGTGACCACCAATGACATGGTTTTAATAGCACATCCACCACATAGTATTTCCGCATAAATTGTGTGTGTGTGTGTGTGTGTATGTATGAGGTATTTTCATGTACTATCATCCTCAGAGAAACTGGTGCTTCTTTTAATAAAGATTAGTCCAAATTTCCAATTAAACACAGTCCAAGATTCATATCATTAAATCCAAGGAGGGCTGAAGCCAAAACTGAACAGTGGCCCTTCACCTTATACTATCTGATATACATTATTAGGAATCTACACCTGTGTATATTCTATACAAGATGACCGAAATCTGTATTTGTTTGATGGATTTAAAACGAGGCAATTTAAATGAGATTAGCATAAACACACGATGACAGTATTACCTGAAAAAAGTGCATAATGTTGACAGGTGTAATGATTAAGTTATGTTTTGCTCTAGGATAGATATTTTAATCAATCATAGTGAACTTAATAGAATCATAAGACTGGCAAACGTTGAGTTTTCATGGTGATATATACCTTTGTGCAATACAAAAGTGATCTTTTCCCTAACATTAAACGTGCAGTAAGCAGAATATTTTGGCATCATTGTTCAACATTTCCATAATAACCTTTCAGTATATTGTAATTCAAGTGTTCTGAGAGAAAACTAGACTTCTGCACCTCCTCATGGCTCTGTTTTCAGGCTTTAAAAAAATCAAGCCCGTGACGGGAGACTTTGGCCAATCACAGGTCATTTCAGAGAGACAGCATTCCCATTGGCTGTTCTCCAGCTGGTGGGCGGTACTTTGTATTTCTTCAACTGTTCTCTACACAAACCTTCTCACTTTACAGCTAAACAGTACACTACCAGATGTTTCTGAAAACATTTGAGGAGAGAAATAGAAATTACAGTAACAGACTATTGATTCATATTTGATCAGCGCTGCCCAGTTTGACTGTTTGATTAGAGTTAGCGAGTGACTGACAGCTGCTCAGAGACGGCAGGCTCCAGCTCGGCTCTGATTGGTTGTTTTCCTCCGGTCTGTGAAATCTTGCAGATTCCATTAGGAGCACTGGAGGACACCGAGGCACATGATCTTTTTCAGATTACCTGTCTCATGCACTACTGTCAGGATATAGTGACCGCTTTATAATTTGCTTATATTTGCTTCATTTCCACGCACTGCTGCTATAAAAGTATTTCCACTGAGAATTAGACATTTTAACTTGTCTTATTCTGAAAAACGCAGACCGGATATGCGGACAATGTGCTGATAGCTTGACAGACTCCTAGTCGTTTAGCTCAACACAACACAAACATGACAGTTTAGCAGCTTTACAGGTGATTTTCTAATATTCATAACTCACCGAGGAAGCGGTTATTACTTGAAGAGTGTGTAATCACCAAACACAGACAAACAGAAGGACGCAGAGGTGAAAACACAAGAGACAACTACAAGGACACCAAGCAGTCTAATGTGCGGCAGGCGTTCTTCTTCTACTCTCAATTATGGCAGAACAGCAGAAAGCTACAGTCTGCCACCTGGAGGACTGAGCAGTAACCTGCTGGGTGTTTTTTAGAGTCTGTTTGCATCCAAAGAGTTGTATTTCCGCCTTCTGTTGGATTGAAAATAAAACAATTCTCCCAATCTCCTAACCTAACTAAAGAAAACAAATCTTCCCCACCCCTCATCCCATTCTGTAATAAAACTAGAGAGTTTAAAGCATGTTGTATTTAAATATTATGCTCATTTTCAGGTTCATACTTGTATTTTGTGTTTCTACTAGAACATGTTTACATGTTGTTATGCTAAAAAAAAACTTTATTTTCCTCATACTGTCTGATTGAATATGCCTGTATTCACCCTCTGTCTGGAAACGCTTTGTTTTAGCGCATTTTGATGGAATTGAAACAGAATTGCGTTGCTAGGCAACAGCTTGGGTCCATGTGAACTTCCTGTCAGCTGATAACATTCACATACACTGCAACCAGGAAATAAACTGGGACACATTTAGAATGTTTACGTTTAAATTTGTGTAAAGGGTCTAAATATTACATATTTGTGACATCACGAATGGGCAGAAATCCTGACAGCTTGTTTCAAATGCCGAGTGTCTGAATACGGGCTGTGTGTATTTCCCTCTGGATTGAGTGTTTCGATACTTTCACAGT
This sequence comes from Sebastiscus albofasciatus, assembly GCA_916701655.1. Lineage (NCBI taxonomy): Eukaryota > Metazoa > Chordata > Actinopteri > Perciformes > Sebastidae > Sebastiscus > Sebastiscus albofasciatus. Next base: position 64,171 of record CAKAOI010047500.1, read on the forward strand.
ATTTATATAGAACTTAAGCCTGCTTTATAATAAAAAAACATGAAAATCTCACTTTTTTATAATATGGGACCTTTAAATCATTTAACATATCCAAGGAAAGTAAGAGCAGATGAAAGGGAATAATAAAACACAAAATACTAATGATAAATAAAAATGACTACTTCTATAAAGTCAAGATTTTGACTTTTTACATAATTTTTTATCAAGTATCATAATTTTGATACTTGTCAAAGTAAGTCAAGTAAAAACTCATAATTTCTACTCTCTTATAAATAGTAGTGATGTGATGTGAATGAAGTGATCTTTTTGTATCTATAATTTTGACTATAGTGAGTAGTTTTATTTTTGTCCCAATAACATTTACTATTTTTTTTACTGAGTGATATATATCTGTATCTATTTTATATCATATATCATTACATACATATATATATATATATATATATATCATATCTATATCTATCTCTCTCTCTCTATATATATATATATATTTATCATATCTATATCTATCTCTAAATCTACTAGACAGATAGACAGACAGACAGACAGACAGATTTATCACTCTAGTAGATAAGTGACCTAAGTGTTTCTAGGTCTTTTACTTTGAAGTCAGGAAACAACGTTCCGCCGGAAGTAAGTATGTGCAGCAGTATGTGCGGAAGTGCAGTCAAAACATGAGCATAGCTCACTCTGTGCTATTAAGTTCAAGTTAATATTAATTAATGGTAGTTTAGTTTAGGATTTAAAAGTTGAATGCTGTTGGTTAAATAAACGTAAATATAGTGCATGTTGTTCAGCCGTAGCACGTCACCAACAACTGGTATTTTAGGGTAATTTGGTACAGTTAAAGTTGATGGTGTTGAAGAGATCACGCAGCTCCTGACAGAACACACTCCAGTTACATCCTGACAGCTGACAGGTGTGTACTGTATAGTCCTGACAGGTGTGTACTGTATAGTCCTGACAGCTGACAGGTGTGTACTGTAATATATTGTTTAGTCCTGACAGCTGACAGATGTATGCTGTATAGTCCTGACAGGTGTGGCAGCAGACAAGCCGAGAGACAACATGTCCTGATGGAGAACATCCGGCCACGTTTGAAATTTGGTAATAAAGTGGAAGATGTGAAACTGAGGAAACGAAAGTCCCAACTGTACTCAAAGGAAGATGAAGGTGCTCTTAACGATGGTGGGTTCCTCACGTGATGTTAAAAACAGCTGTAAATTGAAGTGATGGGGACCAAACAACTGTGTGCTGTGATGATGAAAATAATCATTAATATCACTAATATGAAGTGATCTATCCTGACCTCCTCAGGTGAGCTGAGGACCAGGGTGGTTGTGTTCTCTGTGGCCTTCAGACTGATCAACTGCTTCCTGGTTCAGACCAGCTTCGTCCCTGATGAGTACTGGCAGTCTCTGGAGGTCTCCCATCGGATGGTCTTCAAATATCCTTTGACATCATCATCTGCACCTCTGACTGGACTGCTCTGGATTATTATTATTATCATCAGCAACCGACAGTGTAGATAAATAGATAGATAGATAGTAACTTTATTGATCTCGAGGGAAATTCAAGTTTCCAGCATCACAGTTCAGTAGTGCAAAACATGTTAGTAAAAAGGCAGTAAAAAAGTTAGTAGTGCAAAGTACAAAAATACAAGGAGATGAAGAAAACTTAAAACTGAATATAGTGCAGGGTAACAGCTGTGATACAGGACTATTAAAAATGTGAATATAGTACAAAAAGTGATATAGTGCTGAATAATAAAATATAGGAGATATACAGTAGAGACCAGGGGATTAAGAAATGTCAAATATGGAATATAATGTGGGATGAGAACTGAGGTAGTAAGGGCTGCTATAAGGATAATCTTTATTGTGTTTTACCCTCCCCAATTTATTAAAGAGGATCTATTAAGCTTATTTTCATGTGCATACTTTTATTTTGGGTTTCTACTACAACAGGTTTACATGCTTAGAATGTTAAAAAAACACCATTTTCCTCATAAATCAAACTCTTCAGACTCTGCTTCAGCTCCGCTCTAACTAGCTTTGTTTGAGGGTGTGCCAAACTAGCCACTAGGCAGGTATTATGCGAGTGTGTTACTTGGTGACATGTTACAGAAGAACAGGCAGGACTTCAAGCAAGGTGTTTCAGGCAGTTCAGGAGCAGTGTTTCTGTGGGAGAGAGTGACTCTCTGGCGTGGACTTGGGGCTTTTGTAGATTTGCAGAGCTTTTACATGCACCAAAAACTATATAACACACTAAAGGAAAGGGGGAAAAGCACAAACGCAAATTTCTGACAAAGATGAACAACCATCAAATTCCCAGATCCCAAAGTTAAGTATCCAAATTGTGGAGCCACCAAATAACAGTTTTTCTTAGTTCAGATGGTCTCAGACTGTAACTTGTAATGATTTCATGTTGTCGTCACACACATTGTAGAATATTCACCAATCAGGACTGTATGAGGGTTAGGATGACTACCAGGTACTGTGAGCAACACGGTCAGGCACAATGAGACACCAGTAGAGTCCAATTAAATTTATTGTAGACATGGAACAGGTGGTAGAGCAGGTGAGGCTGCCACAGTTGATGCTGCTTTTATCTAAACAGAAAATATGTACCATGTGTTATCACCAAAATGTAATACATAGGGAGCAAATATGTGGCTACCTTATAACTGACAAGACTTAACACAATGTACATCATTGAAACTTAACAGAATTAACTCAAGCATCGAGGTACTGTGAACATAAACGTAATAAGAGCAATGAAACTCACATTTTCACTCAAACAATCGTTGCCCATAGAGAGCCCAGCTGGCTCTGCTGCAGGTAATGCAAAGGCCTCACACCTGAACTCAATCCCATATAAAGGCTCTGATAAAGCCAGGCTCCTCCCACTTCCTGCTCCTACTCAATCAGCTCCACCTCTCCTCTTCACAACACACATTCTTGTTTTATTATTTTATTATTTGATGCAGTTCCAACCTTAACAGTGTGACTTATGGGTATCTGACCTGGGAATGGAAGGAAGGAATAAGAGGATTCACATATCCGCTCTTCTTTGCGTTCATATACAAGATATTATACTTCATAAACTACGACTCAGTCTATCTCCTGGCAAGTTCACACATTTTCTATGCAGACAACTTTTACATGTCTTTTGACCAAATATATTTGTTTCACTAATCCTGGTCCGGTTGGTTCTGCAGATATGGCTTCCACGAATAATCCAAGCACTCTTCGCTGCGTTTGCAGATGTAAAGTTCTTCTTCCTCATCCGAACGTTGGAAAGTCGTGACGTTGCAAAATGGACGGTGAGGAGTTCACCTGTGTGATGTACTGCAGTTCATTCTCCAAACAACCCTTTACGTCTGTTCAGATCTCCCCGAGGTTTCATGCTGTCTAGTTATCTAAAATACACGACTTGTCTTCCTGCTTCTTCTTGTTTTTAGTTCTTCTGCCACATGTGCTCGTGGTTCTTGTGGTACTGCTGCACCAGGACTCTGACCAACAGCATGGAGACCACCATCACCTGTCTGGCTCTTTGTTACTTTCCCCTCCCTGGATCCAAAACACACAACAGGTCTTGTCTTGTTACGTCTTTCTCATTTTTAATTCATCTCTTCTCTGACATGGCTTATTTACAGACACATTGTTGATGTTTTTTTCCAGCAAAATATATTTGACCCTGGTCGCCTTGGCTGTCGTCGTTCGACCGACAGCCCTGATTGTCTGGTTTCCTCTGCTGGTGTACCATTTCTGGCTGGAAGATAACAAACTGAGGCTCATCACTCAGAGCGTAATCCCTATAGGGTTTGTACTTTTAATCTCCTGTCAACTCAATCTGTATTTCATCCTCACATCTTCATTGCATAATCTTCTTTTTTTCCTCCTTTCCAGAGCTTTGGCTGTTGTGATTTCAACAGTGATCGACTGTATATTTTATGAAAAGGTAAAACATAAAATCCATCTTGTGATTTTTAGATTACAGTAACAGCTGCTCATAAAGTCAAATGTACCTGTTGCTCTCTCGGTTTCTCAGTGGACCATGGTGCAGTTCAACTTCCTGAAGTTTAACGTCTTCCACAGTGTGGCCGATTTCTACGGCTCTCATCCCTGGCACTGGTACCTCACTCAGGGGTTTGCCGTCGTGATCGGTCCTCATCTTCCGCTCTTTCTTCACGGGTGCAGCCTCGCCTTCAAGAGATATAAGATTCTGTTGGCAGCAGTCGTCTGGACCATCGTGGTCTACAGGTAAAACATCTGTGTTCACATTCATGAGCCCGTATGCATCTAACTCCTAAGAACTACACTAAAGAGCCAAGAGTGACCTGCTTCTTATTACAGTAAAGGGTTGCAGTAACATTTAAGAGCAGCTGTCAAGTGATCACATGATTAATCAGAGTAGGAATAGCCAATCAGAAACAAGGATTTACCCCACAGGTGCCATTTTTCAAAAGAAATCCTCTCATTTTGTCAGTGAGATGTTATTCTGCCGTGGCCAGAGACATTATATTTTCATGTTGTCCGTGCAGCCGATCCATTCTTGTGAACGCGATATCTCAGGAATTCCCTCCTGGAATTCCTGAGATATCAAATTTAACACAAACGTCCATCTGGACTCAAGGATGAACTGATTTGATTTCGGTGGTCAAAGGTCACTGTGACCTCACAAAATGCATTTTTTTGGCCATAACTCAAGAATTTGTATGTTAATTATGACAATTTCAGTCAAATGTCTAATAGGATAAAATTATGAAGTGATGATATTTTGGACAGACATGGATGTAAACTGCAACTTGACTGGTTGGCAGAGGCGTACAACCACAAGGTGGTAATTCTAGTCTGAGTAGATTGCAAGCATGCAATCAAATATGTGTCTGTAGATAATGGCTTACAAGAAAGCAGCATCAAATAGTGCCCTATCCTGAAGAAATTATTCATCATGACTAATAATATATCATACAGTCATTCAGAAACATTTTTCAGAAGCTGTTTTTAAGCCAAAAGACATTTCATAAATAGTTTTTTATTCTTAAGTATGTGAGTAAGTAATGGTGAAGTATTTTTTAATTTCATCTCGTACTTAAAGGTGCCCTGTGGAGTTGTGTTTACATCTAACAAACGTGTTGAATGGATTTCCATTTGAAAAAGCTGATTTTTTTTTGTTAATTTTGAAATCTGTATTGTTTGCATCCATATTTACTTGTTAGCAGTCCTCTTCTGAACTGCCTTTGCTGGCACACCACTGTAGTTGTTGGCGTGTTGCTGCCACCCATCATCAGTGGAGTAGTGTGAAATCATTGACAGGTCTGCGTATCGAGCGTAAGAAGAAACACAACAGGGAACTGTTCATAAAAGTATTGTTCCGTAGCTCTACTAGTGGTAAAAACAAACTCCACAGGGCACCTTTAAGACCAAGATTTCACTGGTATCAGTTTGTATTTCTGCTCGGCAAACAAACTGACATGTTTGAATCCTTTCCTTCAGTTTGCTTCCACACAAGGAGTTCAGATTCATCTATCCCGTGCTGCCTTTCTGTATGATCTTCTGTGGTAAGTTTTACATCCAACATGTCTTTGTGATAATGAACAGCCAGATGTGTGTTTTAATACTTCTTCTACTACAGGGATATCTTTGGCTAACTTGAAAGCGTGGCGACGAGCAGCTGCGTTCATCCTGTTAGTGAGCAACCTGGTTGCAGCTCTGTACACTGGCCTGATCCACCAGCGAGGCACGCTGGACGTCATGAGCCACCTCCACACACTGTGTGACGGCAGCAGCGCCTCCGCCCCTCCGCAGCCGGACATCCTCTTCCTCATGCCCTGCCACTCAACGCCGTTTTACAGGTTGGGAACTCTGATGTAATCTTTTTATTTCAAAATAAGATCAATGCTCTGGTTTTGAATTTTCAAAATAAAACGTAGGAAATATGACTACAGCTTTAAGTTAATCAACATTGTCCAAAATTTACAACTGCAAAATAAAATCAGGAGACTTGTATAAAACCTGTGCACTTGGCTTTCGGTCACAGCATATGTTTCCATATGTGTGACAGTCGAAATATCCAGAACAGCTGTTAAAGGTACAGTGTGAAGGGTTTGCCGACATCTAGTGATGTGGTTGCAGATTGAAACCAACTATGTACCCCTCCGCTCACTCCTCCCTTTCCAAGACTGTGGTAACGTGAGCCGCCCAGTGCAAAACCGTGGTAACGCCGTTCGCCTCTCAACGGAAGTCAGACGGCGGCTGGCGGTACCACGGTTTTGAACTCTGGTGGCCTTCAGGTAACGTAAAAACGTGAAAGGCTCTCTCTAGAGCCACTGTTTGGTTTGTCCATTCTGGGCTACTGTAGAAACATGGCGGACTTTATGAAGAGGACCCGATCCCTATGTAGATATGAAGGGCTCATTTTCAGGTGATTATACACTAATGAAAACAGTTATAAATATTATATTCCATTTCTGCTAATAGATCCCTGAAATGAATATAAACATGTTTTCTGCAAAACCCTTTTTTTTTTTTTAAATTTACCTAAACATACCAGACTTATTTATGCAGCAGTGATTGTTGTCTTTAATAAAAGCAGCTGTACAAGAACTGTGCCTATATGCAAAATAAAGTTAAGAATTGTGATTTGCATCTGGAAATATTTGATCAAAGATTAATAAGTAAATAAGGCCAAGGTACATCCCTCTGAATGTAGGATTGTGTAGACTAATAACTTCCTACCTTGTGATGTACTTGAGTTGATGACATGCTACACGCAGCAGCTGACTGCTCTCTCTCTCTCTTCGTAGCCACGTCCACTGCCCGATGAAGATGAGGTTTCTGGAGTGTCCTCCATATCTCGGAGAGGAAGGTTACGTCGATGAAGCAGACCAGTTCTACGACGAACCTCTTCGCTGGCTCAGATCGTCATTTCCATACAAATCATCTCTACCGACTCATCTGGTTTTGTTTGACGTTTTGGAGAAGGTAAGATATTCACAAATGATTTTTGTCCATGTATTTTGTCAAAATGTATGTGTGATATGTGTGTGCTTTTTTTGTTGTAGGAAATCTCTGCTTTTTTGCAAGGGAATAAGTTTGTGAGGACAGCAGAGATATTTCATACTCATTTTCCAGAAGGAAGAGTTGGAGGAAGCATCTTTATTTATGAAAGGCACTGACAAACGCTGGAACAACGGCAAGTTTCTGTCCTTAATGAAAATGTCACATGATATGGATTTACTACTGAAATAAATGTTATTTTTAAATACCAATTATCAAATGTGTCAAATGTATAACATCTAATGTCTTTATTTTCACAACTAAATTTGGTGTGATGTTAATTTTCCAGTCATTTTTTCCCCCCAACACGTGTAAATAAAACTGCCAGGTCCAGTTAAAACAAGCTTGAGGTGGAATGTTAAAAAACTGCGTCTTAACTATGAAAGCAAATTACAACCCGTCACACAAACTGTCTTTGTAGCAGCAAGCAATTAAAACAACTACATGGCTGTACACAGAAACATCCAAAAGCGTGGCTTGTCTATATTTCCCATTTTTGTTTAAAAAAAAAAAAAAATCCCAATCAACATTTCTCTGCTCAATAATTGTCTGTGTTTCTACACATAAGTGCTGTGGTTGAAGAAAATTAAGTTTCATCTTCACATTTGTAAAATGTTAAATAAACTCATACTCCTCATGTTACATCAGATATGATCTTTCTCTCAAGCATAACGATAACTTCACTAAACACAAAACAGCTCAAGGACGTTCAGTAGCATTAAAAACGTAACAATGTGCAAACTTACAAAAAATGAGACTTTGCCTCTAAATACAACCCAGAATAGAATTTGCAACTCTAATATTAAACCACATGAGATATTTTCAGTATTTGGGATCAAACGGCATCGGACCCAGTTCTATTTTGACGTCAGCCATGTGTCTGTCTGCGTTTCTACCTGATCGACTCCACTTGCGTTCGCTGTGTGGTCGAGATCTGGCTCTCTGCTGCTTTCGTTGTTGGTGCTTCGCCCTCGACTCCTTCGAGTCTGTGTCGGGTCTTTCAAATGGCCCGCTGTGTGGTTCAAACACAAAACATACATGGCACTAAGATTAGCGTGTTACAATCATTTATGTACAAGCTGCAGCATCATAGTGGAAGAAAACGAAGGCCCAAGTTTCCTCTAGCTGACTGAGCTAGGAGAAGCATCTAATTATAAGGGACATTTAACACAAACTTAAAGAAAAGATTTTGCTCTAAAAAGTGACTAAAAGTAGCTCCTAAGTCTGAGAGAAGTTAGAGGCAGTAAGACCTGCTCATGATCAGTTAGCTGTACCTGATGTAAATATTGAACTTTTAAAAGCATATTTTGTTGGTGAGTGAGATAATAAGAATGGTATCTGTCCTTGTGGCACTCCTGTGTGTTGATGAATATTTTATTTTACATTTACTGAAACAAAACGCCCACCTGTCAACCAATCACACACTGAGTGAGCTCATTAACAAAACATAATGTCATCCATAATAATGGATCAACCCCCCGCCACTTCTCTTAGCTTAGGAGTTCCCTGTAATGTTTTACTTTATGGGCTGATTTCCTGCAAAGTTTCCTGGATATAAGTAGGTTATTTAGTACAAATTTGAGGGAAGATAGACAGAAAGAAAAACACAATTTTTGTCTGTCACATTTTTGCATGATCAGCTGACCACTGACTTAGAGACTCTCTAGGTTAGGCTAGCTATAAAAGATGTACTGCACACTGAGCTGTACACTAAATGGTTTGACTGTACTGTGATGAAACACATCAATGCTGGTGTTAATATTGACATTTCTTAAATCTGCATTTCATGGGTTGAAAACATAAGACTGTATATAAAGATGGACGACGTGTCTCAACTTCCTCCCACTGTACAGAAGTGAAACCAAAATATCCCAGATACGGGAGCTGCCATCTTGAGATTTTGACGTCATTTGGAGCCAGAGGGTACATCCCAAGTCTCTTATTTGTCTCGATCCTTGCTTGAACCGGAAGTTGTTCTGGTGCGCCATCTTGAAGACCGTCCCAAAGCTCTTATTTCTGCACGGAGGCTCGAGGAGGGATCTCTGAGGAGCGAGGATACACGAGAGCAGCCTTCACGGAAGTCTTTTACCGACCGACACGCCCCCTTATTGGATATCAGTTACTGATTGGACGCTGCTGCCGATCGGACTGATCTGATAACTTTACCTCTCAACATCACTGGAGTTTCATACTGGAGTGAAGACAGTTAACAGGTTAAACGCTTTATATTTTAGTTGTCTTCTGATTCACCGTCAAGTTAAAATCTGTGTTAATTGTAGGTGTTTCAGCAGCAGAAGGACCTGCAGTAGCTCTCCTTCACACACCGCGACTGAAGCAGCCTGTCACTGACAAATAGAAATAAAACAGCTTTCTGCATTTATTAGAAAGATTTTTCTTTTGATTATCTGTAATTCCCCCGTTAACTTTTATTATGGATACAGTTAAAGTCAGAGAGAGTAGGAGAGTCTGTCAGCAACAAACACGTTTTACATTAGTATCGTCATTTCAGTCACATGAGAGGCTGAGAATTCCTGAGCGTCGGGTTTGATATGAGTTACATTATTTCAATTTTCCCTGAGACATTCAACCTGATAAATAATTTCCAGTGTTCAAAAGACACAATAATCATATTCTGGGTTATTAAATCATGAATTCAAAATCACGCAAGGAAAGACGCAAGTGAGGGAAAAATTGCAGTGTGGATGCAATTAAGAGAATCGGGATGTACCCTGAGTCTGCACAGTAGTAATCGGGGGGTGGAGCCACGGTATCGAGGTCACCCACCCGAACCATCGCGAGCCGAGCACGGCCGCAGCTTGTCAACGGGAGAGACTCACAGCTGCCAATCAGATGTCTCACCCTTTTTTTTATAGCATCAATAATAACAAATTAAAACCAAACTTATCAGAAATGAACACTTGAACATACATCAGTGTGATAAAAACAACCTAAAATGACAGAAACCATCTTTGGGAAAAATGTATTTGCGAGTACTTTGACTTTTTAGTTTGGCGGAGGAGGGCTTTATGACCTATACTGCAGCCAGCCACCAGGGGGCAATCAAGATGTTTTGGCTTCACTTTTGGGGAGCTGTCATGTCGTCCATCTTTATATACAGTTTATAGAAATTATTGGGAAGTTCTACACTAAAAGAAAACACTTAAGCTGGGAACTTTTAGCATCATTGAGGCCGACTCCTACTTGTAATTTCAGATACTTTGTGACTTACTTTGGGCCATAGCTTTTTCTGTAAGTCTCTCCAACGAAGTGCCGGTTGATGAATTCAGTAAGATCTCTGAACACGTCGCCATTAAGGCCATGATACTCCGACTCGTGCATGTTAGTCAGATAGTTTTCCACGAGGCTGATAAAGTCTGTGAACGGCATCTGATTGTGGATGAAGACTCCGTTGTGGAAGAAGTTGTTGATGAACGTCTCCAGCTCTTTCCAGTGGTGGAAGTGGTCGACTTCTTGCTGCACGTAGCTCTCCAGCAGCTTGTAAAATTCGTCTGCTCTGACTGGCTCCATGGCTTTGTTGAAGAGACCCATGGACTCCTGGTAGGTGCAGTCGAAAATGTCAGAGCATCCTTTCGAGTTGGCCTTGTGGGCGTCTTGACGTTGATCTTGGTGAACTTTATCTCCTGATTTCCGAGTGTTGTGGTTTCCCTGGAAGGAATCGTCAAATTTGCGCTGGTGTCTGTGATGAGGCTTGGGGGGTCTGTGCTGCCACGACTCTTTTGTGTTCTTCTCATGACGTCTCTTGTCATAAAAGCCTCTGGCTTTGTTGATGAAGGTTGAAGCTGAATCCTTGAAGTGTCTGAAAGTTAATTTGACAGAATCTGAAAACTTCCTCAGGTTCTCCTTCACAGCTTCCTTTGCTTTCTTTATCTGCTCTTTGTGGTGATGGACAAACTCCTTGGTAGAGTTCTTCACAGCATCAAATGTCTCTTTCACTTTCCCTGTCATGCTCTCTTTTGTTCTTTTCACTTTGGACTCTCTGTCTCCTTTAGCTCTGTGTTCTTTGGTTTCCACATATAGCCTCTCCCACAGGTCCGAGCGCTGCTGCTCGAAGCTCAGTCTCTTCTCCAGCTCCATCAGGCGTGACTGGAGCCCTTCTGCCTCTGAACCAGCTTCCTTTCCACCTCTGGGGATGTGACTTCTCAGCACATTTAACTGTCTTCTCAGCTCATCTGTAACTGTTCTCTCCTTGTCGAGCTTCTTCTTCAGTGTCTGTGCTTCAGCCATCATGTCTTCCCTCTGGCCGTGGAAGCTTTGGATCAGCCGTTTCTCCTCCTCCAGCTGGTCTTTCAGCCTCTGGTTTTCTGACAGCAGCGAGTTGGCAACGGCCTCCGTCGCCTCCTGATCTTCAATATTAGAGATTACGTTTCTCAGCTCCTCCTGTAGGGTGGAGAGGGACTTTTCTTCACGTTTCAGCAGCTGGTTCTCAGCTGTCAATATCTGCTGCTGAGACACAATGTTAGTCCTCTCCTCAGCCTTCTGTTTCAGCAACATTTGCAAATCATCTCTCTGGGCCTTAATGGGAAAAGAAGGGAAACAACAAACAAACATAAGAGGGAAAGTTATGGCTTTTAAAGTGGTGTTTACATGAGTCATGATTATTGAATTGAATGATTTTTGAACATTAAAACAAAATGCAAGAAGAAAAATGAAAGAGTTTTGCTTCAGTTTTGACTTGTAACTAATAACCAGGGATGGGAAAAATATATTGTAGCAGAACAGGGGAACAAGTACAGTACAGTACAGTTATGCCTTCCAGCTGTGAAAATGCTAACCTACATGCATATTGCCTGGTTTGTCCTTTATTATGTTTACTGAGAAAGTTGCGCCTTCGTTCATTTCTTACAAACTGTCTGTTCTTGCTGGGATGCCGCTCAGCAAAAAGAAAAATCTTGATGAACTGGAAAGTGCGCAAACCATCCTGCTTTGTGTTAACTTACACTGCTTTAAAAGAATGGTGAAATTTCCACCCAGTGAAGAGCACTTTTTCACTAACGTGGGCCACACTGCCTACCTCTACCTGACGGCTCCCTCCCTGATCTGCTGCAGCTCACACAGACGGCATTGCTGCTGTGTGAGACTCATGTCCTGAAGTGTTGTAATGTGTACGCAACTGCATAGTATATTTACTTATATATATATATATACTTTTATTGCCTTTATTACTGCATCTGGAGAATGACAGGAAAGGGTGGAGAGAGAGGGGATGATGCACAGCAAAGGGCCAGAGGTTGGAATCAAACCTGGGCCGCTGCCAAGGACTCAGCCTACATGGGGAGCACACTCTACCGGGTGAGCTAGAGGTCGCCCCGGTATATTGTTCTTTATTCGAAATGTATTTTAAAATTGTAATTCTGCTAGTAATCCCCATTTATACCAAATGTATCGGTAATCTGATTACGTCCTTTTTTTCTGTAACTGTAACGGAATACAGTTAGCTTTTTAGTATCTTAATTACGTAACGCCGTTCCGTGTAATCCGTTACTCCCAAAGCCTGCTACTAACATTTCCTTATTACGCTACCAAAGCAGTCCACAGACTTCCAAGTTACCTGAATGTGCACCAGTTTGATGCTGAGCTCCTGGTTCTCCGTCTTTATCTTCTCAATCACTTCTGTGAGCAGTGAAATAACTTTTTGCTCATCCAGCTCATCCAGGCCAAAGTCGCTCCTCTGGACCTGAGTGAAAAAAGGAAGAAACAAGTTATGGTCCATTAAAGTCGTCGTTATACGGGTCATGATTGTTGAAGGTGATCATAATGATCACTCAATATGTGAATCATCTGGCACCCAAATAAGTAGCTGAACAACAAAACAAAATTCTAACTTTTTTTTGTGGCAATTAATTTTAATACAACATTGTTTAAAATCCATCAAAATCAACTACACTCAGGCCTACAGTACTTGACTATGAGCTCCTGGTAATATTTTGGTCTGGTGAAATAAAATACTACTTTACTTTGAGACTTCTTCTTTAGTACTTATGTGTTGACTCAACTCAGTGGTAGATATTAAAAGGCCCAGACACACCAAACTGACATTAGAGAACTAGCGCAGCTGAAAGCCACCTGTTGTGTTGCCACACGTCACCTGTATCTTGGCCAAAAGTTGCACTCTAACACACCGCAAAGACTACAGCCAACATGCTGAATGATTCAACATGCTGAATTGGCCAAAAACCCTGATACGGGCAGCCTAGAGCCGACAGAGTGGGACACAGACGCTCACGGCCAGCCCCAAACTGGGTGACAGCTGACCTTCGGCTTGCTGTGTCAGGGCCCAAAGGCTTTGTGATAAATTTGACTGCATTCTATTTAAAGTTATTTATTTTTTTTGCCTTTATTTGATAGTGACAGTGATAGTTATGAAAGGGGGAGAGAGGGGCCGCTGCTACCGGGGCACCCCTTAAAAGTTATTTCAAAGTATTTTGTCTGCTTTGTTTACATACATACCAAGCAAAATATAATAATTATCTGTCAACATAATATAAGCTAATACAACAATACAGATTACAGCCTCAAGAATAACCAGATTTGAACCAACAACTCTGTTAATTAAAAACTACACATAAAAAATATTATTGATTTATTAATAAACTGTTGTTTGGTTGAACAAGCATTTAAGAATAAAGTAAATACAAAAATACATATTATGCATGAAAGAAGTCACAAAAGTCTAAGTACGTTCTGCCACAAATGAGCTTCTTACTGCTTGAGTTGTGACCTGTGTCGTCACTGACCTGGATTGTTGAGGGTTGTTCTCCAACATGTAGCTGAATCAGATCCCTCACAACATCAAGTTCCTTCACTCTAATTTTATCCACAGTTTTCTGTCTTTCTTGAATCTGGAGTGTACCTGTAACACAAACAGATTATTTACATATTACATATTTATTTAACATTAGGAAGCATGTCTACATGTGGTGAAGCAGCAGTCTATAGTGGTCTATAAAAGTCAGAGAAACAGTTATGAGGATCAAAAGTGGGACAAACGTTTAAAAGTTCACATAAGCACTGTAGTTCCCACCAAACTGCTGAGATATCTCTTGCACTTGGTCTTACAGACAAACTAAAGAGCCGTGTGAAAAGAAACTGACATTTCTAAGGCTGCAACGGGAGACTGACACAGATAAAAGATAATCAGCAAAACAAGCACAACGTCACATCTAGAAGACAGAGAGGCCAAGAACCAAAGTCAGATTTAGGGTGCGGACCAAACCACTGAACCGACACAGCCTGACATGGTGGTCTCAAACCGGTGAGGCTCGTTTGTTGTGTGAAAGCAAACAAACCACCCAGACGATTTAATGATAGCAGATATGTGATTTTAGCACGATTTCAAAAGCTAAACTACTAAATCCATCTGCTGATTGTGAAAGGTCAAAAGCTTTTAAAACTGCTGTGCTTGCATTCGACTGTGTACTTTGTCAGTTTATTGACTCCATTAAAAAGTGTGTGACAGTGATCTCACAGAACGCCGATCATGCGCATCTCCGTGCGCTCCCCAACGTTTGCACCAGTCATCTGGGAGCGTTAAAGTGCTGCATAAACATGCATGTTTACTCCTCTGGTTCGTTTGTAAAAAGGCAGTGTGAACAGGAACCTGACCAGAACTAAAATGCAAATATGCATCATTTCTTCCCTTGGTCCGTACCAAATGAACTGAACTAAAGGTGTGAAAGCGCCCTTAAATTCCTATGAAAACCATTGGGATTACTTGATCTGCCACAGACGATGAAGGTGCTGTACTGTAAATCATCTGGCAATAAAAAATATGTACATTAATTTCTGCTAACTGGAAATTACTGTTAAAATTAGGTATACTTTCTACATTTACAATAATGTCGGTTCTGCAGTAAACTTCTCACCATAGAAGTGGCCAAAGCCCATACTGAAGGCTATGATGAGGGCGATCAGGATACAGCTGTTGAGGATGCTGCTGCCCTGGCCTTGCACTCGGACGTCCAGACTTCTAACTTCTGCCTCCTCCTGCTGCTTCTGTTCTTTGACCTCCTCCTCCTCTTCTTCCTCCTCTTCTTCCTCCTCCTCCTCCTCACTCTGGCCAGACTCCAGCACCTCCTCCTCAGTTTCTGTGACGAGGCTCGTGGTATTCTTCCTCAACCTTCGTCTCCGGACAACAGTGCTGGCGCTTCGTCCTGCCTCATCCTCACTGCTGCTTGAGTTTGTCACTGCAGGCTGCCGCGCTGGGAAACCTACAGTAAAAAAATACAGAAAGTTATGGTTGCAGTGATTATTTGGTGGAAAGAAATACAAAGAAATACAAAAACAACAAGCTCAGAAAGCATGTGTAAGTGAGGTTAATCATGCAGATAACAAATATTGCAGATTAAGATCCACTCATTCACAAATGCTGAACAATGTTGCTGCAAAATTCTTGATCTATTTTTTGTGTTTCTGAAATGTTTTTGATTACATAAAAGGAATACAGTAATTCAACATTTTTGGTAAAACGCTTACTGACTTTTTTGCCGAGAGTCAGATGAGAAGATCCATATCACTCTCATCTGGAGAAAGTGGTATCCTTGTTCTCATCTGACTCTCTGCAAGTAAGCATACTTCCCAAAATGTCAAATCATCCCTTTAAGCAAATGACAGATAAAACAAAAGCTGTCCAAAAAAAAAAAACACTTCTCCTAAATTCCCTGTGTTGGACTTCCTGGATAATGTGTTGTTGCTTGCGTCTGAAATTCCACACTAACATGCTATTTAGTACGCCAAAACAGTATGTGAGATATTTTAGTATGTCCGAAACCTTAGTATGACACCAATAGTACGCCAATTGCATACTATTTCCAGTGAAATATTACAGCATGCAACACTGGACACTACGGCGGCCTAAATATCCCACAATGCAATGCAGTAGTGACGACAACGTTCATAACAGATGTTGACGGACAGCTCTATAACATCAATTTAACTGTAAGCATAAAATTTCACTTTGCTAGGCGTGATATATATTTTAAATTACACACATGTGGAAACATGCTTTTTAAAAGAAGCACATCTGGCTCACGTCATTAAACGGCATGTGTTCTTGTCAGAAACTGATCAGGATTAGTTCTGTGCATTGCTGAGCTAGCTTAGCATCATGTTAGATTCACTCCAGTTTCAATCAGACACCTGGAAAAGAGCGGCCTCCAGTGAGCTGACTTCTCAGATGGTAGCCTAACTTCACGAGACTCTGTGGAAGTTTCCAGTGACTCAATGTCAAACCTGCTTTGGCGACGTAGAAAACAGGCAAAGAAAAAACTTTTTTGTGTTGATGTGTCTCATTTCTCTATGTTGACTCTTTGGCTGTGATATTAAATCAGCTGGCTAAAGAAAACATGAAGGTAGATCAGTGTCTCGGTGTGTGTGGTGCTGTAGCCCTACCAGCCTCTGCTGCAGTGAAGGCGTACTGACTGCTGCAGGAGGTGCCGAGGTAAAACTCCTCGTTGGCTGCCGCCTCCTCTTCCACCTCAGCATGCTCCTCCTCCTTCAAGTCTCCAAGAGTCACAATGTCCGAATGATCGCTGGAGGTCAACACAGTTACATGCTGTTTCCCTTCGGTGTTGTCTCCGGCCTGGAAAAGATACAAAATGTTGAAGATGGAAGGCAAAGGGAGCAGCGTCTGGATTATTTAAAGACACTCTGCGGGTTATTTTTATAGTCTTATCACCTCTAAAGCATCATCTATGGTTTGTTCTTCCAGAGTTTCATCAAGTGACTCAGCAACCTTCTCTTCAACACACCGAGCTGAAAGTAATATAATAAATACAAATAAAAAAGAATGATTACAAAGTTATATATACTAAATCATGCAGCAAAATGTGTATGTGTGTATATGTTATAGCAATGACAGTATTTTCAGACAAAACGCCAAGTATTTTCAGACAAAAAAAAAAATAGTATGAGGACTTTTACCATTAGATGCAGAAGCCTGTTTATCCTGCAGCTCTGCTTCCTCCACTGGAGGTTGCTCTAACGGCTTGGCTCCATACTCCACTGCAGCCTCCAATCCCAACGTCTCGATATCTGAACCCTGTAAACACAACAAGCATACATTAAAACTGAGCATGATGGAAGAAATACATATTTATTCATTCAGATTCATAACAACATCTGATAAATATGAATAAATCACACAATATATACAGACATACAGTATGTCTTTTGTTTAAATATAAGAATGTAATAATAAAGTATAGATCCCAAAATAGCCCATGAAATAACGAATAATCCCACAATATTATTAATTATTCATATTCAACATTAATTATTATTAGTTATTCTCAGATGGATATCACTGTTTGCTGTGTGTAGAGGTGTGTGTGTGTACAGTAGTGCGGCAGCGGCACTGAAACGGGGGAGATGGAGACAGACAGACAGAAGAACATGGCAGCCTGCTGCGCTGTGCCTTGCCGCACCACAAAAGCTTTGAATACCTTCGAATATTTCTCACCAAAGCTTCGAAGCCCAAAAAATGGTATTTGGGACAGCCCTAGTATATATAGATATATACTGCATATATAGCTAAAAAGTATTTAAAAAAAGATCTCATAAAAAGGGAAAAACAGCAACTGCAAAAATAGTATTTAATTGCACAACCTCAGCTTGTTTTTTTGTGTACAAAAATACTCTTTTATTACTAAAACCTTGGCTTGGATTTCAGTAATAATAGAGTAGAATGCAGATCATTTATTCTAGGGAAATGTTGAATGTCCCCTTTTATGGGATTTTTTTCCTGTCACATCAGTGTATTATGTCTAAAAGTATTTGATTACAATCAAATGAAAGTTTTAACATATAAAACAATATAAAAGTTGTCTCAATAATTCCACAAATGAGAGAGAGAGAGAGAGATAAGACATAATCAAGCAAGTCTCATTTTGATTAAATGTGATACTGGACTAATCCTGTGATTTGATAATCATATCTTAATTTCAGATTAATTAATCATAAATTTAGTTTTTTATTTTATTTTAGATTGTAATAAACCCATCTCTCCTTGCTGCCACCTTAAAATGTAAATAATAATAATAATAATAACAATACAACAACTGAAAATAGTTGGGATTAGGAACTAAATAAATTATATTATTATTACCACTACTATAACTGCTTTTATTAGTAGTAGTAGTCATATTTCTATTATTATTACCACTATTATTACTGATATTTCTATTATCCCTCTATTATATCCATCTCTCTCTCAGCCCAACCAGTCGAAGCAGATGGCCGCCCAGGGGATCTCTTGTTGGGTCTCTAAATTATAAAGTACGGTCTAGACCTGCTCTATATGAAAAGCGTCTTGAGATAACTTCTGTTATGGAAAAAAAGAAAAAGAAAAGATGTATACCTCATTGCTGATAATGGTCCAGCCACAGGACGACTCTGCATCACTTGACGTCTCTGACATTTCTGTCAGTTGTCAGCAATATACAGGATCTAGAGGAGATAAAAAGGTTAAACACTGAAGACAGCATGCTGTAGTGAAAAAAAAAGATTAGTGTGTCACAATCTGAAAAATAGTGTCATAAAACTTCAGTTAAACCAGTCCAAAATTATCTTATTACTGTAGATGATCAAAATATGAAATACAAGAATAAACTTCAAAGAGTGCTGTACAAATAAAGCTTATTTGCTTTTCTTTCTTGGGGTGTATTTGACAGTCAGAAATGTTAATTAAGTGCTATGAAGGCATTAAAAAACAGGAGCCTTACCAGAAAAGGTAAAAAATATAGGAAGAACTGGAAATCTTACTCGAACCTGAAGTGAATGGAGATGTGAAGTGACTTTATTGTATATGTATTTTGTTGTGGAAAGCTTTGCTTCCTTCTCCGATGAATGATGTTGGACTGGACTTTAAAGGACATTCTGGGTCTCTAAGGAACCAGGACTTGCATACTGCTATGTAACACAGCTTCTTTTCTTTTCTTACAAATGTATATAATGTCAAATGATGTTAAGCATTTCACCTCATTCAGGATGACCCTGTCTGTCTTATGTTGTCTGTATGTTTGTTTTTTGTTATGTTAAACAACAAAAAATAAAGTATATATAAAAAATAAAAAAAAACAGGAGACTGTACAAGCGTCTGCTACTAATTTACTGTATTAATTTGATGAAAATGAATGGGTTGACCCAGCCTGTCAGTGTGGTGTCACAAATAATGACACTAACATCTTATTCTGAATCAGGTGTACACCAATAGACTGCTGGTAAATCTCATCGAGCAACAAACCCTGACCCCAAGCAAATGTGGAGTACTGCATATTAAAGTATTAAACAGAGTGTATCCATCCAGTGATTTGTTGCGACAACGATTTGGAATTGAAACCAATAACTGTGTATTTTGTGATGATACTGAAACTACTGATCATTTATTTTTTCATTGTATGTATTCTGGAGCTTTATGGCTTGATATACACATAACTGGCTTTTCCCAAAAGTATCTCATCTGGGAAACTTCTCTCAAAAGGACATTGTTTATGGACTTGTCATGGACATTGTTTATGGAGTGGTCATGGAAAATAACAAAGATGACTTTCTGTTAAATAACATTCTCATTCTTGGAAAATTTTAGTTGCACAAATCCAAGTATATGAAAGTGAGTCATGAAAAACAAAAAATGCATTGAAACTTCTTGGTATAATAGAAGAATATGAATTACAGGTACAGCCCTATAGCCCTTAATTTAATTTATTATTATTTTCATGTATAATTTTACATATTTTATCTGTTCTTGTTCTGTATACACCTTGTCCCTTTACTCTAATGCAATGATCTATGAGACATGTTGTTTGTAAATTTAAATTTGTTCAATAAAAAAACAAAGAACATGTGGAGTACCAGAAAGTACCCTTCACTGGAGACACCTTTTGGTTTGTTGTGTGCCACAAATGTATAGAGATGCTGAAGTTACATGAACTATGAGTCACTTCTGGTTGTTAATACAAATGTTATCAATTATATTTAGTCCCATAGCCAGGTGTAAACAGCGCCCTCTATGGGTGACAGACCACAGCAGCAGCTAACAGATGAAGCAGCTCCTGCTGCGGCCTGACGATGAGAAACCGCCAACGTTTCCCTTGACAACAGAGATAACGACGGTTAACAAAGCAGCCGTTAACACCGTTAACCGTTGCTAGGGTTATCTCCGTCTGTTAGCATTAAATAACGACATCTAACGGCTGGTTCGCAGCTAGTTAACTAACTTAAGAGGCTAGTTTATTAACGTCGTATAACGTGACGTATCGACAACGTTAATTAGTTATCTTTAGCAGCTTTTTAACATCCCTAAAACGAAGATAAAGGACTATAACTCACCGGTGTTTTGTTGCCTCCGTCGAGGCAGCTGTTTGCAGAGTTATTGCAGTATATGCCCCAGCCCCAGGTTATCCGTTGACAACACTGCACAGCTCACTGTAGATGGGAAATGTAGTTTTTAGTGGTAATGGGTGGACACGCAGCGCAACGCCTTCTACGCAGTCTTGGAAATACATTTCCCAGAGGTCAGTGCGGTGGCGGAACGGGCTTAGCGAGGGTGGAAACAAATCTGTGAGGCAGTGAAAAAACATAAACAAGGAAGCGTGACAAAGCAGACCACGCAACAGAGTTAACCAGTACCAGAAGACAGCAGTCATTACGGTTCTTTGAACTGTGTTGTAGCGTTAGCAGAAGTTTTATAAAGTACGTCACTACTGCTGAAAAGTTTAGCTGTACATCATGAAGCACGTGTTGTTGTTGTTATGGTCTGTTGGCGCGAGGCGTTGGCGCCCAACCAACAGATCATCTGTTGGTTGACAATAAAGAGTTATGTTGCTCGACTGGTAGGTTGAGTTCACTGCTGGTGTTATATAACACTACTGTGCAAGCTGTGGGAGACCACCAAGAGTTTAATTATCTGATGAAATAATTAACTATTATTGCAAAATACTGACATTATAATACAAAACAGACACACAACAGAAGCTCTTAATGTTATTGTGTTGGGTTTAATAACGTTTAATAAAGCAGGGTTTAACTGTAACTGAAGCTGTATGGAACCAGTCCTTCAAAATGATAAAGAATTATATATCATATATGCTGATTTATTAATTTCTTAATTTATTTTTGCACAGTTATTGTAATTACTTCATTATGGATGTTATCCTATGATCTGCTGTTAACATGTAATACCAATAGAGGTCACTGTTGTCAAAGTTAAGTTGTGTGTGTGTGTGTGTGTGTGGTAATTACTGAAATGTACAGGTACTTTGCTCATAGTTTTACATCTTGTTGCTAAATAATAATTAATGTGCTGCTAAAGACATGTAAATCCAGAGGACAGATGGTAATTTTGTAATGGGTTATGTATGAATAATTGTGATGTGTTTTGTTTTTTGTCTGATGGGTCTGTTTATGGTAACAGTATGTCTATTATTGTATGTGCACTTTTTCTCAAACTGAGCTGCCTATGGATGCAAAATGAATTTCAGTGCAAGCTGACAATAAAGTTGTATCGTATCGTATCGTATTGTACATAATAGCATAAAGAGTATAAGCTTGTATACACATAGCAATAAGGGAAATTACATTTTAGACAAATTAAAGCACAGTAAAATGAAGACTGTGTTATAGTGTATATAAAACAATCTTCAGCACTAATGTGACACTAACTGTTGTGGATAATGTTCAGTGTAGCACAGCACGCTAACACTTGTGTCAGCATGCTTATGGGACATCTGCATACTTTTTAAAAATGTATAAATTGGCAATATAACATGCTTAGAAATGCAAGCCTGGGTGTAAATTTAAATTTTAAATGTCCCAGTTTAGAGTGTATTTAGTTTCTAGGTGCCATAACTTCCATTACATCTTCAAATTAAAGTGTAATTTATTTTTGAGAGAATTGTTGTAAAAGTATAATGCAGTTTTATGTTAATGTGGCATAGATATTCAGATTCTTTAAGTAAAATTAAATAAATAAATATTATCTAAGAATATTAAAAACAATTAGCAGAAAAATGTAAACAAAAACTGTACATTATGGTGAACAGCCCAAAGTACAAATTTTAGGTACTTTTTACATATAAAAACATATGAAGAGCTTATAAATATTATATTTTGTTATAAACGATATATACAATTTAAGCTTTAACAATTAGTTGATTAATTAACTAGTCGACTGACAGAAAATTAATCAGCATCAACTATGTTGATAGTCATTTAAGTAATTTATCATGCAAAAAGGCAAAAATTAAAAAAATGTTGGACTATTGATTGGACAAAACACGCACTGCGAATGTGTCACTTTGGGCTTTGTGTAATTCTGATAGGTATTTCTCACTATTCTCAGATTTTTTTAGAAATCAATCAATGAATTAATTGAGAAAATAAACAGCTGATTAATCCATAATGAAAATAATCATTAGTTGCAGGCCTATACAAAATAGCTAAAATTGTCTCCACATCAACTTTAAGATTAATGGCTAACAAACATCATGCTGCATTATTTAATCATGACACTTTAATTAATGTATATATACACATGTATATTTTCTAATTGTATAATAAAAAAGTTAAAAGGAACAAGTTGGATTGTGGGTAAAATGATGAAACATTATACTCTTTGCAGTAACACAAAGCTGAAGCAATGAAAAAATATGACCGCATGTTCAGTAAAAACAACTCAAGACAATTAGCACTTTTTATATTTTTATTTAAATTGAGAATCAGACTTATTCATAATTAACCGCTGTCTAAAATCTCCTAACTAAACATTTTTTGGCAATAACCAACTTGCAAGTGATTTTGCTGACAAAGACAAACAAAATATAACAAAACATTATCAGAAAACATAATAATTACAAAAAGGTACATTCAATTTTCAAGATGTGAAACCTGCTTTCTCTTTGAGGAGCAGCAGCTGTGGGTGTCCCTGAGTTTGACTGTAAATGACCCACAGCGCTCCACCTCACATTATTTAAACACAACATTACTGCAAGAAGAACAAAACTCTGTGTTTCATCCCTTTAAATTCACACGCTCGGACAGGAACTTAATTCCAACATAACACCATTCATGAGACGAAAGACAACAGACCAACATGTCGGGTCATTTGTTTGATGATCTTGACCTCAATCTTGTCAACATTAATGACCCAAGTAAACTGCATCTGCACCTTTCACAAGAATATGAAAAATAAACACCTGAGGTAGTAACTATGTACCTGTATGAACTACAAAAGGCCCAATTCAGAACCGGTATGACCCCAGCAGTTGTGTGTGTAATTAATGTGACTTCAAAACATAAAAAGCTGCATTTCTTTTGTGAAGCAGGAGATCAGTATCTTATCACAACATCACTTGAACATTTTGGGTTCAGAAAATAAGCACAAGTGCTGTTTTCAGATTCTGGATTGAGCCCTTAAAGCTCTAATAATACAGGATATATGAGTACATTATGGTTCAGGTTCAAATGGAAATGTGTATCCTTCTTTTGCTTAACAAAAGCAGGATAAACATGACTCCACTGTGTAAAAAAAATCCATTTTATCTCGAAAGACAACAGATTAACAAAGAGGAAAACTTGATTTAGTGGAAATAAATGATGATTAAGAAACACAGTTTTCATTCTGCTTTCTCGTAGTAAAACACATTATACAGTAATGAGTATGAGAATACTGAAAATGACATCATTTCACACAAAGATAGGATGCTTTTAAACGGATCTCTGCCAATGTGCCAATATGCAACGGTGACCTTTAAAAAAAAAATCTTTGGTTTATATCGTTTGCTTTTCAAAAGAAAGTTAAACTGATTGTGTCAATTTTCATCCTGAAAATTTCTCCATGATTGAATCCTCTGCAGAATCCTCTGATTGAAAATACAGAAATGTGAAAACATTTGTGCGCCCACTGACCTTTCTACAATCTTTGTTATGATAATTGAAATTATTTGTGAGATCTTCAAATCATCTATATAAAGTAGAGCTGCAATGATTAATTGATGTGAGTCATTTTTCAAAGAAAAAAGAGTCAAAATTCTCTGATTGCAGCTTCTTAAATGTGAATATTTTCTGGTTTCTTTACTCCTCTATGACAGTAAACTGAATATCTTTGAGTTTTGGACAAAACAAGACATTAGAGGACGTCATCTTGGACTTTGGGAAACACTGATCAACATTTCTTTACCATTTTCTGACATTTTATAGACCAAACTAATCTATTAATCAAGAAAATACTCAATAGTGAAAATAATCATTAGTTGCAGCCCTTATATAAAGGCACTCTACGTATGTCCCTCGTGTAAATAAAAAGGTTTGAAAAGTTAGCAGGTGCACATTTACACACGACTGCACTGTTGCAACACAGACACTACTCAATATAATATACTGTATTTAATAATATTCGCCTACAATGTACAGACATCTGTTTGCAACAGTTTTCGAGGAACTCTGCGACAGGATAATTTGGTTCGTGTGCATAAAATTGATTATTAATTGTCACTCCATCGTCGTTGAGTGCCTGTGTATCCTGCTGGCACTTCCTCGGAGTTTTAACCCGCAACTCTCTTCACTCTTTGTGTCGCGGGTCAAGGCCACTAACGTGCAAGGCTTCGTTTGAGGAGCTCAACTGATCTCAAAGGCCGCGTTTCATCTTTGGTCTAACGTGTTTCTAATTATTTCACATTCCTCAGTAACCTTCTGCCAGAGATTAGTTGAGAGACTAAAATAAACTCAGGTAGCAAACATCTCTTTGGGTAATAGCGTCACCGTCACCGCTGCACATTGGCTGATAATACAAAACTACATGGCAGACAAGTGCTAATCTTTATCTACTCTACAGCAAAACTACTTGGAACAAAGGTAACTACATTGTGTACTCAGTAGTACATTATCTTCTAACAAAAATATAGTTTCATGGTGTTCATTCAATTCTTCACTTTCATCTCTGATTAAACACTTTCCATTGCTTTTACTACAATCATTCTTCACGTGTTGCATCCTCACGTGGAGCTGCTCCCTCAGAAAGATTAGGCTTTGGTTTCCACATCTGAGGGACGCTTTCCCACATTAAGGCCAATTATAAAGCTTTTCTGAACCGACACGCCGCTGCAAGCACTTCTGGTGTGAATCTTTACACGAATAAAAAGGAAGAAGTCAATCAACAAAAGAGTCTGTGGTAAAGAACAGACACTCTAGGACCTGAGGAGAAACTACAGAGGAGGTTTCCATCTGTGGGGAGGGCAGCACAATACGAGATACATTCATTCTATTAGGCAATTAAAGACTACAACAGTTTAGTACTGAGAAGATACCCTGTCAGTTCAGCATGTAACACTACATGACTTTTCAAATGTACTAAACTTTGTTCCCTGAGTTTAGGAAAACAATAAGACAATAACATAAATTCTTAATCGAGGTAGTATAAAACAGGAATAGCAAGGGCAGCTGCACACTGACATACAAAACAAAACATTCATTATCTTTTCATACCATTACTCAATAATGGACAAAATGAAAAAAAACAATACTATTAATACTGGCTCAGTACCTCAGCAACATCTGAGGAGATAAATAACAAACTGTCTGTGTGTTTTCCGTCCTTCAGTCCACACAACAGGTGGAGCGAGAGGAGAGAGCTGCAGCGCCCTTACCATCCCGTAAAATCAGCACAAAGTAAAAGAAAAAAGGATGACAATCAGAAGAAAGGTCATCAGGAAGTATCAAACGTAACGGAACTGAAGCAGCCCGTCACATAACGTAGGTATAAGTAGTTATTAAATATACAGTGGAAGTTTACCCGGAGGTAAACCGAGGTAGATAATTAGTGAAAAGGACTCATGCTTCCCTTTCGCTCCAGTGATAAACTCTCTTAAATAATGTCAGAAATGTCACTTTTTGTCGCATTTTTGACAATCTTTTAAACATTCATGGTGGGTGAGATTTTTTTTTTTTCAAAAACATAGACACACAAATAAAGAAGAAGAAGAAGAAAAAAAAAAGACATTCATTGAATGAAAAAGAAAGAAGTAAAAGAAATCAAATGACCCCTCCCTGCCAACATTTTAAAGGCATTTGTCGGCTTTCTGTTCATCGTGTGTTGGACCAAAAGAGGATGAAGGTTAAAAAAAGGTCTCTCTCCTTGTTTCTTTACACCTCTCTCTCTCATACTTACATTCAGGCCTGCGGTACACTTGCAACAGAAAATAATTGCTGGACGTTTATGTGGATGAATTTTAGTCAGTTGGCTCCTATGATGCTTGGTTGCTTTGTTGTTTTCTGTTTGTTCTGAGTGTCATCACTGTTTCCTGTTTCTGCTACATAGTTAAAGGGCTGAAAGATTGAAACCAGTCTCATATTAAAGAGTGGTATCAATCTTCTCATCTGAGTCTCTGCCAGAAGATGAATATGTGTAAACAAACAAAAAAGTATGAAGCTGCAGTGAGAATCTGCTCAGCTGTTTTTCTGTTTTTGTCTTACTTTGCAAGTGTACCACACCCTCACACACACACACACAGTCTCACACACACTCAGGCACACACACAGTCTCACACACACTCAGGCACACACACAGTCTCACACACACTCAGGCACACACACTTGGAGAGAAAGTGCAGACTGAGAACTGCTCTGCGCTTCATGATGACAGCAGCCGTTCTCGACAGACTCCATTAACTTCAGGTCAGTTGGACTTTCCTCCATCAGCTCTCCTGACTCTTCGGGGGGGACGCTGCAGTCCGAGCCTCCGCTGTCCTCCGCCGACAGAGACGGAGGGCGGCTGCTGGTGCCAGACGACAGGTTGGTCATTTCTGTCTCGTCGTGAGAGTAACGACCCGAATCGCCGGTGGCGTGGCTGCCCTCACTGTTGGAGGAGCCCTCCGAGTCACCGGGACGCCAGAGCAGGGGCTGCAGGGTGTTGGGCTGGTCCGCAGACATCGACAGCTCCTCTTCATAGGTCAACACTGTGGTACCGGGCTGGTAGGAGATGGTGCTGTGTCTCATATTCTACAGCACAGAGAAAATGTTGCTTCAGTTAGTGTTGTGGCTTGGTTGTGTAGTTGCAGATAGCTGAAACCCATCTTGAGGAGGAAGGCCATCTGGGCCTGAATTGAGCTAAGTAGTGCTTAGTCCCAGGCAGAATACTACCAACAAACAGCACCAATCAAATAGGTCTGTTTAGGTTTAGACAGAGGTTTCACCAGGTTTATATGCAGCCTGTGGCTCAACTCAGGACAAGATAGTCCCTTGTAATTTACAAACACTGGAAAGCAATGAATTGTGGGATTTTCTTTTTTTGCTACCATTTTACAAGTTGCTGATGACAATATTAAAAAGCAGGACTCCTCATTCTTAATCTTACCTGCACTGCTTTGCTGTCCTTTTTCGCATTACTGCTGAAGGAAAACCATCTCTCTTTCTTCTCAGTGTTGGGCTGAACAGGGCCGAGAGAATTGATCATGAGATTTGTTCCACCCTACAAGTGAAAAAAAGAACAATAAATAAATAAATACATAAATATATATATTATATTTCCATAAGTATGAAAAGGTATGAGCCATATCTCAGATTGTACTTTAAAATGAATATGACTGGAAGTCTAGCAACTATATTTTATGTGGTTCTGATTACGTCAGGTCCACACATAATTAGTATCCTTATTTACAATTTCGTGTTTCCATAACAATATTTAATACATTTCCAAACATTTTCCAAACCCAAAAAACAACATCCTAATGACCGTGTTACTAAAGGTTAAGTACCTTGGCATCAATAAAATTATTTTGACTCAGCATCGGCACGCTCACATCAGTGTTCTCAGCTTGTCCCTCAGGGCCCGGGTGTCCTGCAGCCGAGGCAGATGTGTTCACTCCCTCTCCGTACGTTTTAACAGCTGAAAATTTCCTGGAGGGAAACAAACATGACGATGTCACTACAGACAGAGGATACTCAAGGAAACTGGGCTTTTATTATTCAACAATATGTGCTAACTGCTGTTTCAGACATACTAAGTACCTGTTTTTGCCTCTGCAGACGATGATGAAAGCACAGATGATGATGCAGATGAGAGCGATGCAGACTCCCACAGTGATCCCTGTCATTGACTTTTGGTCCAGGTGGTAGAAGCCATCAGAAAAGGCTGTGAAGGATGAAGGCAACATTGGGAGATTAGCAAACATTTTCCATAGTGCAGTCTGAAAGAGCTGGATCAATTTCAAGTTGTATGACAGGAAGACCCCAATCGTAAGACATGAAGTGATTGTGTCAGTGATGGTGTTGATGTTACTGACCTGTGGAGTGTGTGGAGCCACGAGAGAGCCGAGGATCGTGACCAGAGGAGGGATCTGCTCGGACCGTCAGCTCCACCGTATGAGAATACGGCCCATCACCCATCTTGTTGGATGCAGAGACTTTCACAAAGTAAATCTGGCCAGACTTCAGTTTCTCCAGCAGTGCCATGGTGATGGTTCCTGTTGGAGAGATTCAACTCTGGTGTTTAACTGCACTTTGTTAAAAGATTTAACTCAGTGGAAGTGGAAAATAATATTAATATCTAATTTTATGGCAGTTTTTGACACAGACATTTTTGTCCTCTAAGGACATCAGAGAAACTTTTTCAAAGGGATACACATGGGTCAGAGTCACTTTATGTTTGCCACGATTCCCACTGATACACAAACTATAATTGTCCCCTAACCTTAAATTTAAAGACAAAAATGTCTTCCAGATAACTGTTATACTGTTGCAATATGATTTTCTTTAGACAACTTCATAGGAAACTGTTACTGTGGAGAATGCATTTAGACCTGTACACAAAATGTCTGCTGTAAACTACACAATGAAACCAAAACAACACTTCCATTGTTTTGCTCCTGACAATATGTGCTGTAGGCACATTTATGTCTGAACATGGTTTAAAGAAACTGTTAATAGAGCAACTAGAAACTGCACAGTTACACAGTACATGAAGTCTATAAATATAATATATATATTATATAAAGTATGTTGATGATTTCAGTAAGTTTGTCCCTGATGAAACCTAATTAAATACACATGATTCTGACACAGATGACACTTTAGAGTCTGTATGTTTTCTGTGCTGCTGTAAACACCTGCGGGTGCCTTCTTTTTGCTTATTCACACTGAGAATATGAGTTTAATGCTGCATTAATCTGTATTTTTTAGATTAACACTGGATCAAATGCAAACAGAGTAATGAACAATCAGAAAGAGAGGACTAAATGCATTCAACACTGATGCACTTCTATTTGCATTAAGTGGATCGCTGGGACAGATATGGTCTGTTTTTATAAATAGTGGTTCAAAAGAGTCTTTGTGTGAAGAAAATCACAGGCTTTGTTATAATCACATTAAACCTCCAAACTGGTCTTTTATCAGTAAGACAAAAGCAGTGAGTTCAACCTGCCCTGGCACCATTCAGGGATCACAATGAACAGAGACAAGGAGGAGGATGAAATGAGTTACTGATTTCCAATGGACCATTTGTGTGAGACAGGAGGACGTCTTTGTGGTTCCCCCCTGCTCACCTGTATAACCTCTTTCTCTCCACATGCATTTCCAATCTCCTCCTTACCTTCTCTTTGCAGCACTTGCCATTCCCCAGCTTTCCAGGCGTTTCTGGAGGCGTACAGGATGGTGTAATGGGTCACAGCTACGTTGGGTTCATCTGGGGGTTTCCATGAAACCAGCGCTGTGTCCTCTTCAATCAGAGTCACTTTCACATTGGAAGGAGGCAGAGTGGGAGCTGTGTGTGTGTGTGTGGGGGGGTGGGGGGCGGATGAAAAGGTCAAATAAAAATACTACTTCCGGTACACTTCATAGATGTAATTAATGTTGAAATGTTTGATAATTTTGCACTCACCGTCAGGGAAAGTGCTCTGATAGACCACAGGGCTCCAGGGGCTGGACAGCTGGTCAATGTGAAGGCGAATGGCAAATTCATACTTGGTGTTTGGCTCCAGATCTCTCACCAGGAGGTTTTGCTCACCTCTGCAGAAGACAGACACAACAGAGGCATTTAAAGGGCCATTTCATTCAAAACATACTACAATACTACTATATTTCTTTTTACCTAGACGAGAATCTATCATCCAAATCAGTTCAATGTGATTAGCTGAGGTTGGGAGATATACGTTGTGTAGATCACTGTAATAAAATACACTGAATGGCATCTGTGTGGCACAGAATAAAGACAAATGCATTCAATAACTTTAAAAGCTACGTGTCTGTCATGATGTAGTTAGTCATATATCATTAATCCACATTATTGTGTTTGTGAACTGGTCCTTTAATAACCGGTCTTGGCCAGCAGATGGCGATATGGAGCTGTGCTTGCAGTGGGGGAAAAGAAACAGCTGAGAGGTTCTGGTGACCAGTAAACTTTCCCCAACAAGTGAGAGGAAAGCATCTATGTTGTTAAGTGTTGTTACGAAATAGTTTTGGTGATATGATACACCAGAGGTTATGATATATCAAATTATTGTCAATAACATAATATGGGGTTAAGATAAGAGCTGCACTGTGGCATGAGACCAAGTCATCATACAATGAGATACATAAAAAAGTTACATGTCTTTTACATCTGGTTTCACTTTCCATGAAAGACTGCTCTCCAGGAAAGCATCATACATTAGTCCCGACAAATGTATTAAAGCTGCACTAATCAATGTTATAGTTACACACAATGATTAAAACTGACTTAAGTGAAAAGTTGTATTATGGAGAACTTCTTACGTCTGCAGGTAGAGCACCAGAGAGGCATTCTGCAGGCCCACCGGGTTGCAGCGGACCGTGTAGTTGACCGCATGGCTGGAGGTGAAGGCCGGTCGACCCCAGTGCAGAAACACGGCGGTCGAACTGTTCGTCTTGGTGTACACGTTGTGTGGAGGAGGTGGAGGGGGCACCAGGCGATCTCTAACAGCTGAGAGATACATTAAGAGTAATGTTATTTAATCATGCTTCAGAGTCAGACACACTTATAAAATGTCTTTTCAAGTATATTGTGGGACTTACAGACACATCCAGGGGTGCTGACAGTCTGGTCTGCCTGGTAGCCTTCTCCGACAAAATTATAAGCCAGAAGCTTAACGTGGTACTTCTTCCTTGGGTCTACATTAAGAAAAGGAAAGAAGCCAAAAATGTCTAAATAAATCACATAATAGAAATGTGAAAAACACCTAAATACATCAGTCTACAGTCTACGTGCAGCCTCAGATCTTGACTTCAGTAAACATCTATAGAGAACACTCAATTATTCACCACAACACCAAGACAGATGACAACGTGATTCCTACAGCTAACAGGAAGCAGGGGTGATACATGAAAGAGCCCTGGACTGTGTGGGTGTGGGGTCAGTGAGGTTTTCTGGTGTGATGGTGTGGTGGGAACCAGAGGTGAGGCAGTGCGACAGATGCTCAGTGCCGTAAGTCCTTTGGTCAGTTTCTGCAGCACTCGGGGCAGCAGAACAGAAGAGCTCCGCTATCCATCACCCTGTCACCGCTAGTCTTTTGAGAAAATAAGAACGGCCCTTTCTCCGGCCCCAGTCAGGCCTGCTGGTCAGTGGTCAGCGGCCACTCCTATTCAGGTCCACAATCTGGGGGTCAAATCGACGGACAAAATCCCCTGGGAAGGACATCGCTGACGGTCAACAGCAGTTGCAGGCCTCAGTGACCCTGAAGACCCAGCAAAAGCCATCTGACCAAATGTCCCTTTTACCCTTAAAAGAACAATGATCGGGGACTGATTTGCATCTTGCACATAATATCGAGAGTCATATCTGTCGACTATCACACACAGTAAAATAAATGCACACTGATGCCCAACCTCTTTAATTAACGTATCTCAAATGCTTGGTCACAGTTTGGTGGGAAGATAAAAATCACTTTTGCTTTACTACTTATGCTTGACAAAACGATCAAAGTATTTTCTAATCAGAGATCTTTGAGGTCTGCTAGGAACTTTTAAATAGGTAAGATTCATATTACTATGAGTGCTACCTCTAAACTGTCGCTTACTAGTCACCGTGAATCAACTGTAAAATATGCTGCATTAGATGCCACTCTAAAACAATATATTCTTGCAGGCATGTCGGTTACAGAAGCGCATAAAGAAATATATAGCTCAAAAATGAATATCATCATTTTGCTCAACTTGACACTAAAATAATCTTGACTCTATTACTATCATTACAGTCCTGTCTATCCTGCAGAAAACACACTTCTATTGCTGTATGAGACATTTAGGGGTTTTTGGGAAGAGGCAGACCACAGGAGATGAATTTGTGTTCATGGAGGTTAGTGAAGTTTAGGAGGGGTGGAGTCGAGCTACTTGCACCCCCATGCAGCCCCGAGGAGTTTCACTGGAGCCAGACCAGGGCCAGCAGGTCAGGCCGAGATTAAACTCTGAAAGAATCTGAGGTCACGGGTGTGGAATATGAGATGAGCCTCTTTTTTTCTGCTCGGAGATTCTCCCTGACGAAAACTTCATGGCTATTTGCAATAACAATTAAGGATAAAAGAAAAAAATTGACATGCTAATCACTGCATCATGAATTGCTGGAAGAATTCTCTGCAAAGGTTACATAAATGTTGCGCATACCAAGACTGATCTGGAGGAAAACAAGTTATATATTTATTTTTGTTGTTGTAAGAGGTAAGTAAAACCAGAAGGCCTGCACTTTGTGTTATCCAGAGTTTTCTGCCCAGTTTGTGATGCTTCAGTGTCCACCTCTAAAGAGGAGCAGCCACATAGTATGCACCTCTACGCAGCCCCACAATACAATGGGCCTGCCGTAATTATTCGAGAGAGTAGCTCTGCGAGGGGGGAAGCTGTGACATCTGGGCCACGACCTTTGACATGGAATCTGGGCAAGCTAAATCCTGCAAAAGGAGGGGTGATAGGGCTCTCTCTGAGGGGGGGTGGAGGGGGGTCAAGCGGAGGAAGTGAGTGGAAAAACAGGGAAACACCAAGAGTCAAAATAAAATGCCACTTAATAGGCGATGACACAGTGTCCTGATAAGAGAACATCACTCACAATGGACCTGACACCTGAGGCTCTTACCTTAAAACATTATATGATGTGACCTAACCCAATGATTATACTCTCTAGCACAGAAAGCTAGCTTTTCTATAAGATACTGATATTAAGGTGGCAACTATCGATTATTTTCTCGATTAAACGATTAGTTGTTTGGCCAGAAAACAGTGAAAAATGTCAATCAGTGTTTCCCAAAGCCCAAGATGAGGTCCTCAAATGTTTTGTTTTTGTCCACAGCTCAAAGATATTCGGTTTTCTGTCATAGAGGAGTAAAGAAACCAGAAAATATTCACATTTAAGAAGCTGGAATCATCAGAATTACCAATTAATTGATTATCAAAGTAGTTTGATTGACTTAATAGTTGACAACTAAACGATTAATCGAGTAATCGTTGCAGCTCTAGTCAAATGTACTAAGCTTTTTTATATAAGAAACTGATATTAAGGCTGCAACTAACGTTTATTTCTATTATCGGTTCGTACCACAAATTCTCTGAGCCAAAATTAATATTTTCAAATGTCTTGTTTTGTTCCACCAACAGTCTCATCCCGAATGATATTCAGTTTACAGTGACATAAAACACAGAAAAGCAGCAAATCATCACATTTTAAAAGCTGGAAGCATTTAAATTTGGCATTTTTGCTTGATTAAAAGACCGAAATGATTAATCCATTATCAAAATTTATTTTCAATGAATCTAGTAATTGTTTCAGCACTACCTGACAGAGCAGTGGATGCAGAAATAGAGTTACAAATATATAAATGTGGCTGCGTTACTACACATTGTATTCTTAGAGTGCTGCGTTCTGCTCGAGTTACCATTCCTTGAGTGAAGACATGCTTCTGTCCTTCCCACTACAATAAATCTCACATGGCCTTACTCCCATAAATTATGCTGTTTGTATTAAAGGGCATATTTGAGCCATTTGTGGTCACCCCTCTTTTTTTTTACAGCCAAAATGCAGATCCTGTTGGCCTCTGAGGTTTTTGTTCTGCCCTGCGAAAGGCCCCCCAGGCCACAGCAAGCCAGGCCTGAACAGGGGCCATAAATGTCAACTCCTGCATGAACCCTCACACCAGCATCTATCATCTCTCTCCTCCCCCTCTCTCTTTGGCCCTTACTCACACAAATCAACACATACTGACACTCACATGAGTTAAGCACCAAATTACCTTTTCAAATGACGGTCAAAATACAAATCTAGTTTTTAACACTGAGCATGCTTTGCCTTGTCTTTACTATTAAAAGGAGTGGACAAGGTGTAAGATAACCTGCAGCGATGACACAAAGCTACAGTTGTGCACACAGCGCTGCCTGGTGCCAACAGGTATGAGAGGTATTCAAGCCTCGACTACGACTACAAGTTCTTCTCATGAGCCGAGCAGAGAATACACATGCGAGGAAAGGTCACATCACCGTGTCATTTATACCCAACTGGAGCCTCTCCAACACATTCCTGTCTCTCAGGGTGTGCTTTCAATCATCTGGATTGGTCATAAGTGATAATTTAACAGCCAGCTCTGGGCATGTCCTTCTGCAGCCGTACACAGAGCTGAATCTGCAGCATCCAGTTTATCCACAGCTGACAGTTCAGAAATCAATGTTATTGGCAAAAAAAAGGCATGGCTGCTGTAGGATTATAGGATTTGCCATTTACAGTACAAGCTGATTTAATTTGCAAAGCAATCACTTGCTGAGGAAAGTCTACTGTCAGCATTTGGTAGACTCAAGGACACAACATGTGGGCTCTTACATTAGAGCATCTGTAGATTCAAATATTTAGAGAGTACTTCAATATGCAGATATTTGCAAATAATGCCTCAGAAGTAATCTGACCAACAAAATGTAATATATATATAATATAATAATATAATAAATATAATATAATACAACGTAGTTACTGTTCAATATTGTAATTTTACTGTTACAGTACAACACAAATTTGGATAATCCAAAACCCTGTCCACTCTCTTTCCATTCAGGTCACATGCTCATTTGTGAGTAACATTACTAGTTGTCATTATTTGATGAGACCGGTGTGCAGTAAATAACATGTTGTAGCAGACACAGTCGTATTCATTCATGATTAAATAGTCCAATAATTGATCTAACGCCTTCTAAAATGAATATTCCCTTATGTATTATCACTGTGGATACCTTTAAAGCCAGACTATGTAACTTCTGAGACAAGAAAAACATATTCTTCCTCTTCAATAGATTTGTGTTTAAAGGGGAACTACTCCCATTTTCAAAGTTCATACATGTTATTCCTATGGTCTAAGGCAGTCCAAAAATATTAGTAAGCATGAACAACTCTCTCTAAAATCCCCAAACTAGAGTGCTAAAACTCAAACTTGTCATAGGGTATAAAGTGTGGAGCTGCTCTATAGACAATGAATAGGGAAAGATATGATACAGTATATGACACAGAGAGCACCCAGGGGAATGTTCTGAGTATATGGAAACATTTTCTGTTTCACAACTGAGAACGCTACACTAGAATAAAGCTCATTTGGGTATATATATAAAAAAAAAGAAACATTCATTGTCTATGGAGCAGCTCCAGACTTTATACCCTATGACATCACAAGTTTGAGTTTTAGCACTTTAGTTTTGGGATTTGGGAGAAAGTTGTTCATGTTTACTAGTAATTTTGGACTGTCTTAGACCATAGGAATAACATGTATGAATTTTTAAAATGGGCATAGTTCCCCTTTAATGAATGATGCAGCTATGATAATAGCAAAAAGTAATGTCTTGAAGGAGGAAGTAATAATTGGTAAAAAAGCTTTTAGTCAGATTCCTCCCAGCACAGCAGGGTTTTCTTTGATGCAGGATATGTTGCCACTCAGGACCTCAGATGCTTGTGCACAGTGCTGCAGAGCTAATTCATGAGAAAGAAATCTCAGAACTGAGAGATAGTGAGCTCACAAGACTTGCTCATTGTTTGGCCTACAGCTCAGTTGGTGAGAGGCTGCATTTCCTTTAAGTCCTGGCTAATAAACTATCTTTGTGGCTCTCAAAGCCAAACACAATGAGAGTCTTTGATGTCAATGCTCCTCCAGCAACGCTGCTCAAAGCAGTCATAAAACACATAATAAATCTGCCTCCACAAAACAGCTTCCCTCTCTTCAAAACACAGCCCTGCAAAGCTCCTTTATCAAAGAGGAACAAAAAGATGATTCTTTTTATTCAGCTGAAGCTCTTTTTCTGATGTTGCTAATTTTGTTGATTGGCTTAATATTTATCAGCAGCTGTGACTGCAGCTTCCTCTTCCTCCCAGAACATGTATTCAACATTCAGAGCAATCTGATAAAGGAAGAACGAGCACTCAGGCCACGTATAAAAATGGCAGATATCTCCATATTAATACATACCAATACAACCAAGATGACGATAGCATTAAATAATATGGAAGACGTTTAATTCATAAAACACAAATTAAACTGAATTTAGTGGATTTTTTCTGAAGATATTATCAAACTAGCGTCCCAGGTTTGACTCTATATATAACTTAGTTAATCAGTATTAGCGTTCATTAATATCATCAGTAGAAACAGGAGTAGTTGCCGTTTGTTTCATAGTAGGTGTAGCATTAATAGTAGTGGTGTTTAACCCATTGAACTAAATATCTAACTAACTAAACGCCTGCAGCAGTTAGAGTTAACACCTAAAGTAATTTATAGTGCCTCCTCATCTTTCTTTCTTTCTGATCCCGTTGAAGCCCAGAGCTTCCTGATTTACAAGTCAGCTGCTGACCACCTGGTTGACCCCTTTGGACACAGATGGTCAGTTGTCCACTGCATTGGTCGGAGCCCCCTCTCCTCTCTCAAACAAAAAAAGCCAAAATGAATCTGACCTAAAGGCCAGAAGAGCTGTGATACTTCCCAAACACCATCCAGCAGCTGCTGAAAAGACACACACACTGAAATCCTGCACAGAGGTTGGGAGGTCATGGAAGTGGGCTGTGGTGCTGTTCTGTTTCACGGCTCTCCTCCACACATGACGAGACTTAAGCCAATTAATCACTCATAAGCTTAGCTGTCAATAGATGCTATTTCACTAAAGCTTTTGTGAGCTTAAACATTTTTAAATGACCGTTAAGACATGCAGGTTTTTTTCCTACACTATTTGTAGAAATGTGGGTGCATGCTCAAATCCTTCTAAGTTGTCATATTGTGTCATGTTAATGTTATATTTTTTTATTTGGCTTCGCATACTTTAATATGTGAACAAGAGTACTTAAACTGCCTAATGACCCACTATAATCACTAACATATATGAAATGTTATGAGTTGTACTAGTAAGGCCAATAATTGGGCTAATTTAGGAATTAGATAGTAAAAATATACCTTTTTCACATCACAAAGATAAGACCTTGTACTTTAAAGCACTAATGAGTTATAGGAGTTTTAATAAAAGTACTTGTTCTTCAGCAAGATGCTCTAAAATCCTATCAGATCATCTGCTGTATAAAGGGGACTTTTGATGTAAATATGACGCTTCTGTCGTGTTGTTGTTGTTGAGTGTTGGTGTTCACAAGAAAACCATGAAAATACTAGGGATGCACCGAAACCGATACCGGATCGGATATCGGGCCAATAACGAGTCAAATAGCTGGATCGGGTATAGATGACAACAGGGCCGATCTATTCAATTCGGTTCTATGTTTTTATACAATATGCATTATATACTGTAATTTGAATTCTTGTTTAAGTTTTGACCAATTTGTTGCTCATTAAAAAAATTTACATTTCAATTGTAATTCCTGTTAATTTGTAAGATTTTTTACCAAGTTACTTTTGTACGATTTATTATTTAATAATAAATAACACTTCAGTAAATTTAAATCTATGCTATAGATTTTATTTTAGATGGATTTGTTATTTGTTACATTTTATTTCACAAAGTTAGGAAAGCAATGTTTACGTCAAGCCGGATGTTTCCTTACACATAATAGAATGATTCGAGTCACTTTAACACAGGCATACAGCTTATTAATTAAACACTGGTTTCAGATCAGTACTCGGTATCGGAAGATATCCAAAGCCCAGGTATCGCTATTGGTATCGGGACCGGAAAAGTCGGATCGGTGCATCCCTAGAAAATGCTGTATGATGTCCTGCATACCAGGTACCACAGTGGCAGCAGGTAACTGAAATGATCTGAAACAAGACTCACCAAGGCCTCCGATGGTGTATGTATTATCCAAGGCACGCAGCTCAACCGGCGCCCTCTCTGACTGGGTCTCCTCGTGGTAGAAGAGTCTGTAGCCTTGAACACTGGCTGAGTTCCTGGGTGCCAGCTGCCAGCGCGCCAAGATAGTGGTGCAGTTTAAAGGCTCCAAATGCAGCTCAGGAGCCATAGGCACTATAGAGGGAAGGGTCAGGAAAACATTTATATTTAGATAATGATATTTCCCAGATGGATTACAATCCTACACTAACACAAGAAAGAGTTCACAAATAGTCTTTTCAGGTTTGTGATAACAAAAACACTCCAGATGAAAGTCCATGTGAATCAAAATAAGCAGTGCTGCTTCTATTGTTCTTCTATGTGTATCTTGTGACTTTTAAGAAAACAGGAACTTATTCTTGGAAAACTGGAGTTTCTTCACCAAGTTGTTTCCAGTGTTTATGTGAGGAACAGAGGAGGTCCCTTTTCTTTGAAAAGTGAAACTACCATGTGATGCCTTACCAGCTGTTTCACACTCAATGCAGACCAGAGACAACCATGCTAGCAGTCAGGGGAGCCATTTCACACATTTTTATTTTAGGAATGAGGGGAATGAAGTTTGCCAATAGAAGACTCCTGTCTGAGTTTAAACTGGAGACAGAGGGCAATAGAGATGGGCAGGAAAAACAAATCATCCCTTCCCCCGCCTCAAAGCTTCAGATGTGGCTCTAAACAGCCATATACTCTTTCCCACCCAGAGGCCTGAGTCGCTCCCTTTATGACCCATGACTGAAACCCTTCCAATGTTACTGACAGTGCAGGGCAAAGGTCACAGAGTAACAAACGCAATGCCTTAACAAGATTATTAGAGCAAGCTCCTCTCTTAGCTCTCTCATGGTTTAAGCAGAAGAGAAAAGTTCAGTGATAATTCAGCTTTTTGCATCAACTTCCTGTATGTGTAGATGTTAATATTTTGTGCCTGCATATTTGAAATTCTGAAAATCAAAAAATCTTAACTTCATCATCTTTAATAAATTATGAAGGCAACTCTTCCAGATGTTGTACCTCTAGCACTGGATGCCTTCGGAGTGCGGTGGGATGTCCAGGCAGACTGCTCGCCCCACCCAACGCTGGTGGCAGCAACAATACGCAGGAGGTAGATGGTGTCAGGCTGCAGGCTTTCCAGGAGATGCTGGGTCTTGTCTCCAGGTAGCTCCATCTGTGAGACTGTATTCTCAGCGCTGGTGCGATAGGACAAACGGTAGGCGGAGACTCGGCCCCGACTCAGCTTGTCTGGAAGGGGCTGCCAAGACACATGGATGTCCACGGGACTGCGGCTGGTGAGGCTGAGCTCAGGGGCACGGAGCGGAACTGTGGACCGATAAGACAGGCGGGTTAAGACCAAAATAACTGCTGTGAGCCAAGAAAACAGAAAAGTCGCCCCTGATGCTTTGAATAGCTGTAGAGTATAGTAATAGTCCTTCTGGAGGTTTGTCTTTACTGAAAAGGAATAGGGGAACCTTAGGAATGGGGTTCAGTGGCTACAACATTTTCCAAACATACTAGATCACTGCTGAATATATTTTGATAACCATATACATTCAGCGTCTCCCCATGAGCTGCTTCAATTGGTTTATTAAGAGCTGAAATCAAGATGTGGAGCTTAAAATAAAGATGAACTAGAGATTTGGTCATTGTTGTGAAATAAACCCCGACAGGTCCATGCGGCACCTCAACATGAAGTGGAGGGGTCTTGCATCACCCTGAAAGGGTTTATTTCACAACAATAACCCCCTCGCTGTACAATATCCCACTTATTACATGGCTACTTACTTAAGAAATCATTAATTTGACACAAAAATGGTGCGCCAGAGTCCGACATCAGTACTATAACAGTACTGAAATTTCAGTACGAAATAACAGACCGTAGAACGCCGTGATTGACCAATCAGAATCGAGTATTCAACAAACCTGCGTAATAAAGACATATAAACACCTGTCAAAGTATTCAAAACCACCTCTGTGGTAGTTCCCTCTACAGTAGGTGTCTCCAGGATCACATTTTGCCACGATGACACACACACAGAGTCACAAGGTCAAGACAATACCAGCCACACGCTGTCGCGGCTGGCAAAAATATCACCTGTGTTTAAGATCGTAACATACTGCACCAGTCTGGAGGACAGGAGATTAGATACAAACTAGGGTTGGACAATAAGAAGATTATATATACCCTGAGACAATTTCATTTTGTCAACCATCTATATCGTAGCTATCCAACTGATATGTCTGGTTGTATTACGCCATTGTGGGCACACACTAACCTACAAAGCTGCAGGCTCTGCTATCTCAGTGACCTCACTCAGACCTACACAGACCGAAGATATGATACAGCTACATGTCCTGTTTTTAAGTAATATTTTCATGTGAACATCTGACACACAGGATCTTATGTGTTTAAACTAATCAAAAGACCTTCTATTTATTTCTCCCCTAATTAGAAATGGATTAAATTGTCTTTACCAGAGCACCTATTTAAGGTGACCTCGAGCTTGCCCTGCAAGCTATGTAATATCATTTAATAACTTCAGTCATGTAGAACAGACACACGGCAGCCTTTGACCCACAGGCCATGAGCAAATGAGGTTTGCCTGGAATTCAAAGACACTCGAGGGGCATGGGACATAAACACAGACACACATGAGCTTGTGTACGTAGGCACACACATAAATAATTTGATTGTTTCTTACATCAACAACAAAGCTCATTCACTGCAGTAAAAAATATTCTGTAAACAAACATCCCCTGAGCTCCCACTGGAATAACATCTAACAGTCAAACAGTCTGTTTAAAGATCAATAATAGCAGTTTGTCCTTTATCTGTCCATCTCACTCTCTATATATGATTTTGTATTCACTGTTGAGGACACCCGATTATATTGTTTGTGACCTTCACTAAGAGTATGCCTCACCATCCTCGAGCGTGTGCTGGAACACGTTGTCCGACATACGACTGGCTCCCATAGGCATGTAGGCCACCACGTAGAAGGTGTAGTTGCGAGCCGACTCCAGGTCATCAATAATGTAGCGAGTTGTGTCGTTTCCAATGACAACTTGATATTCCTCGTTGTTTAATCCTGGACAAATGACAACACCGTAAAAGGAGATTAATATCAAAATAAACCAAATCAACAGTACTTCTGGATAAAAGGTTCTTATATCTTAACATATATATATACAAAGCAGGAGACCGTCGTCATATCCAGTCCACAAAAAGGTGTAAAAATGATAAAAGTTAATGTTGTTGCTATGGAACAAAACCTTATAGCACTTTGTTATAAAGTTCCACATCTTTTTTTATGCATAATCATGTCATTACAAAATATTGTACAGATACAGTCATCACTTCCTGCAGCAGTTTTTTCCCTAACATTTATCTCCAGGTTTACTTGCACTAGTTTTTCAAATGACCTATTGTGTAATAGTTATTTAATTAGAGCAGATTAGCAAAGTCACACAAAAGATGTATTTGTGTCCTGGGGAAAAAAATTACCTGGTCTGATTTCTGACTTGGTAAACAAGGTACTTGAGGCGTAAACAAAAAAAAGCTTTCTCCGTAGTCTGAATGCCAGAAGTAAGCCTCTCTGGGAAGTGTAGCAAAGTCTGCTTCGCTGTCCAATTCACACCCTCCCACGGCCCTCACAGAATACGCACTTCTGGACACTCCATCACATGGGCTAATTAGTTCCTCCTTTCATTACAGCCTCCATTTAGTGCTGAGCGTCTTTCTCTGTAACCTCAGGTACAGAGCGTACTGACTGATACTCTGTCAATGTCAGCGAACAGTCATTCTCTGTGTCACTAAATCTAAATCAAGTGCAGAAAATCCCTGACAGGTGCCAGTTATTCAAGAATAACACAGAGAGAATTTGTTCAACTTGTTCTTTTTATGTTGACCTCCTTATCCCCAACAAAATCCAGCAGGTGTTCCTTTCTCTCTGGTTGAATTCTGTACATTTCACCTCCCCAATGGAAGTCAGTGGCGTTATAATTAAGTGCAGTGCCTGAATGAACATGCTGAATTTTCTTCTCACATGTTGCATTGTTTGAATGTGACTCTTGTTGTCAACAGCAAGAGTTCCCAGGAAAGCTGAAAGGCTTTAAGGCTTTTCTGCTGCCACATTACAACCCTTGTGCTTTATGTGAATAGTTTTGTGTACATCCTGCATTCAAAAGAAGGGAACCTGAATCTTGAAACTCCACAGGGCTACAGTCTATAGAGGACTATTCCTGTTTGTCAAGAAAAAGCCGTTGTTCTTCTTTTTTTTTTGGAGAAGCATTTATTTTTTCTATCACTTGACTTCTGCTCACCAACATAGGATTAACAACACATAGTCAGCTCTCACAATATATTTTCTCGACAGGAAGTGGCAGAGTTTAAGTTCCTAAACTGCTATTTCCTCAGGCCTTAAAGGGAAGCTTTGCAGATTTTCAACTGGCTTTGTATCGTTGCATTGTGGGTGGAAATGAACAATGTTTGGCTGCCCTCTATGTCAACAGCGGCCGGAGCTGCCCATTCACCCACCAGCAATAATCCGCTGGATGATACGTTTCGCAATTCGGATCCTCACTGGTAAATGAGCGACTAGTGACGCTAACACGGAGGGGAGCGTAACATCGTTCATTTGCATATATCACCCACATTTCAACGATACAAATCCGGCTGAAAATGTGCAAAGTTTCCCTTCAAAGGGGAACTCCACCAATTATATGCATCAAAGTCTGTTTAGAGGTCTTAAGAAGTACTACTGCATATGTGAAAAAAGTTTGTGTAAAGCCTTTTGTGGCTCCAAAGGGAGCAGTGTGAAGTGTGATAAATTGAAGACTAGAGGGTTGAAAATGAAAAACATCTGGGGGCGTGGAGTTAGAAAGAAATTAACGCTGAATTCACACCAGAGCAGCGGTGAAGTATGGCCTGCGGAGAGCTGCCATGCAAAGTCTATGGAAATCTTCTAATCTTCTAGCAGTGAAGTGCGGCCAGAGAATACCCACAGCCAATCAGTAAACAGATCCTGTGACTTCTGTGACATGATGACCTATGTTTCAAAAAGATTTCTTCCTGCCTGAAACACATTAACACGCCTCCCGGCCACAGAGAAATGTAATTATTGCGGAGAGCCGCACTTCGTCAATGCCCGGTGTGAATTCGTCGTAAGACTGTCTCCCCCTCCTCATCTCTGCTTTAGGCTAGCGCATACATCCATGGGCTAGCGGCTCGACCAAACTGTCGGAGGTCTGGTTGCGTTGTAGGTATTGTAGGCGCCAGGTTTTAACCAGGAGTAATAATGGAAAACATGGAATAAATCATTGTGCATCCAACAGTGTTATGGGAGTGCAATGCTAAATTGGTGGGGATCTCTTTTAAAGGCCACTAACATGAAATATCTAAATATATCAACGGAAACCTTCCACTAGAGTCAATATCCCTGTGTGACAAAAA
The DNA here is from genome assembly GCA_916701655.1 of Sebastiscus albofasciatus. NCBI lineage: Eukaryota > Metazoa > Chordata > Actinopteri > Perciformes > Sebastidae > Sebastiscus > Sebastiscus albofasciatus. The sequence goes on from CAKAOI010047500.1 coordinate 107,968, forward strand.
GACAGTCTCTTGTTTGTTTACACACCACTCACCTTCAGCCTTCATGTAGTGCACTGAGTAAGCAATAACTTTATCTGAGTTATACTGAGGCCTCTCCCAAGCCAGAAGGATGGCGGAGCTCGACACGGTGTCAGCTCGGATATTCCTGGGAGCACTGGGCCGATCCTCAGACATCACCACAATGAGCCTCGCCATGGAGAGGACCGATCCCAGCTCGTTCTCTGCCTGGCACTGATAGATGGCATCGTCCTCAGGGATGATCTGGTTGATGACCAGTTTGCTGTGTGACACAAACACACACAGATGAAGAGTATGCACACAGATGGCTTCATCCTTTACCAGGATGTGATCTTTCTATAATTACCTTTAACAAGCACTGACAGTTGAATAAGGAGCGGGAGCAAAATAAAGGGAAACCAACTAAAACCCCATTTGCACCGCTGTAAATTATTCAGTTTCCTTTCTACTGTTGCGACAGTAGTGAATTATTTATTTACGGCGTTTTAAATTGGCCAACAAAGACTATTAAACGAACGTTTCATGGTCCAGTAAAAGGGGTTAGGGTTCCTGTTTTCATTATCTCTGTGCATACAAACACAAATACATGTGACTGGCCAGGAGAGGGTTTTATGTATCTCAGGAATTAACCCTTAAAAGGAAAGAGGAATATACCTGTTGTACATCTTGATTCGACCATTGGAGTGAACTTTTTCTCCGTTCTTGAGCCAAGTGATTTGAGGCGTTGGAACTCCTTCAGCTTGACACACAAAGCGAGCGGTGCCTGCACGTGGACGGGTTAAGCTCTCTGGCCACTCGACCAAGGAAGGTGGAGCTTTAGAAGAAGAACAACAATGAGATAAATGTAAAATAAATGTTTTTGATTTATGAATCATCAAAACTAAATCCACGGCAAACTACGTTACATCTTTACCTAACACAGTGATATTGGCTGAAGCGACTGTATAGTTTCGCGTGCCGGGAGTGGTGGCTCTACACATATAGACTCCTCCATGCTGGGGCTTGATGTCTGTGATAATGAGGTTGCCGTTTCCCAACACTTTGGTGTTGTAAACGTCAATAGACTTGCTGTCTGCTCGGCTCCAGGAGATGATGGGTCGGGGATTGCCTGTGGCCATGCACTCCAGGATGGCATTCTGGTGCAGTGACACTGAGATGTTCTGTGGGCCGGAGATGATGCGTGGTCTCTGGGGAAGCTGAGGCCTGGGAGCTGCAGGGAGAGGGAGGAAGGCAGTTTTAGTGCATGTGGTGTGATGTGACGGACATTGTAGATTTGAGTGAAAATGCTATCTCTATCCTGTCCCTTTAGCCAATAAATAAGCCTCTCAACAAACTAGTGAGCAGTCTACAACTGCTTGAGAGACACAAAACAGCTACCTCACTGAGATACTGCAGTATTGGTTTTAATATGATAACACTTAGGCAATTTCTCTTATAAAATACATTATAGAACACCCATCACATATTGCTTTTGTATACAGTAGGTTTAGGCAAATGTCTACAGCAAACACAGTTTCTCCTTTGTGATGGATATTTCACTACTAAACTGTGTGTTGATGCCCTTTACATAATACATTTGCAAAAAGAGAGCTGGTCTACACACCTGGGGTGACAGTGAGGGTGGCCTCTGTGCTTCGGCGGCGGCTGGCGATGTTTGTGGCGATGCAGCGGTAATTTCCAGCATCTCCCCGCTGCACCCCGTAAATCTGAATAACACCACTGGGCAGGACTGTGATTCTGGATGAAAGAGATACGACACAGCATTTATCACTTACAATAAATAAAGCAATTACATATCAAACATTCATAATAACTGATAAAGGATGAGAACAGTCATAGATTATATTTCACGTTCTGCTTCAAAATATGTGAAAAATGAATACCGTGACGTTAAACTGAAAACAACAGAGTGCATACCTTTCCGTGGCAAGGGGTAATGTGACCCGATTGAACTCCCAAGTGATGATGGTAGGAGGGTGTGCACTGATTTTGCAGGAAAACCTGGCGACTGAGCCTTCAGTCACCACTATGGACGTCGGCTGGATTGCAAAAGCGGAGATACCTGCAGCAAAAGAGAGCAACATTTAGCTTCTAGTGTGTCAGAATGACATGGTAGATACTGTCTCCCAGTATTGGTAATTTAACACAGCTACATTTATCAGCTTCTCTTCAGCCACATATTGAGGTTGTACATTTGCCAAAAGGCAAACAGAAGAGAAACAGCCCAGATGAACAGCTTCTACTAACACACAAACGTCACTGTGTCTCATACAGTAGAATTCCTCCCTGTAACCCAGATAGTATTCATGTTTTTATCTCTAACATGTGGTCTTTCTAGGAAAAAGTCAAAGGAAACTTGTTTCCCTTGAGGTGTTTCTTTTCTTTGAAAGTTGGTGTTGTATTTCACTCCATGCGTTGCCAGAAAACACGCTTTGACACAAAACTACAGCACATTAGAAGTCTAAGCCAAGACATGAAATCAGTCAAAAGCCTTAGACAACTGTCCACAATGTCAAGTTTGGAGAGAAACTCACCAATCAGCAAGGAAAGATGATACTAAGGGACGTTCAATATAACTTCTATCACTCTTAACTAACCACTTTTATAAACATAGAGTGTGTGTGGATGGTTCTACAGGATCAATCCAAAGGATGATTACATCTTATTATCTATCTCTGAATTGCCTCTCTTCCTTTTCAAACATTTTGCTGTATTTCAGACATCAATCCATCTCAGTCAGATCCAGTGGATGTCAGAAAACAGAGATGCCTATTACCTAAAGCTTCAGACCTGCTGAGTGCTGCAGGAAGGTGATGACTGGAGTGGAACAGCTACATCCTGCGTGGATAGGGTTTCCCTGAAACTGAGCTGTTGTCAGCCACCAGCTAAGCAGCAAGCAAATGAGGCCTGACATGAATTACAATAAGGCCTTTTATGGTGAACTGAAGAGCTGACAGAAATGTATGCATTTTATAATGATTTAAGTTGTTTTAGCCCTTTTTTGTTAATGAATGCTCTTTTTGACAGCGGTTCCTCCTGGGCCGTAAAAGTCCTAAAAGTCATTAAGGTCACCCACTGCTGCACCATCCCCCTCTGTGCTCAAAAAGCTGCAAAAGCCTGAGGTCAATCATTTGTTAAAAGAAATCAATTGCACTGCTGTTTGTGAAAGAGGGCAAATACTGGGATTATCAGAAAACAGTAAGCATCACAGCACGCTAACATGTTATTCATTATCATAAATATATAAAATAATCTATGGTACAGACAGAGATGGACAAATCAATAGACTGTAAATGATGTTTTTCAATGGACCAGAAAAATAAAGCTGTATAACTTTGTATTTTACCAAATTAGACAATTTATAATTTCAGTTTCAAGATGCAAAACTGCTTTCAGGATCATCTCTCAAGAAATGGATAACCAAACACAGTGTGGTGCTCTTTGACCTCCATGCACAGATCCAAAGTTTCTTCTGCTGCAGCGAGCCATCAGCACTCAGCAAAGAAGAAACAGAAAGGAGCAGGAAGCAGGGCATCATGTTGAAATCACATCTGTCAGTTATTCAGTGCGAAAAACATCCCCAAAAAAACATTCAAAATGGTTCAATTCTGCCACAATCTTTTGAAGATGCTGCATAGAACCCACAAATACACATATGTGGATAACCTTAACATGGATAAATGTAAAGCTAATTCAATATTTCCTAAGTGAGTGCTGAAAACCTCATGAAACCAAAGGGGAAACAACCATAAACAGTGAAAATACATAAATGTCTAACTCGCACATTGCCAACCATAATTCTTTGTACTGAATTGGATATATCCAACATCCTTATCAGTATATTTTTCCACAGAGACATGTAACATCACACCGTGGTAACCTGTGCTTTCGAGAAAAGTCTACAGGGAGTCCCTCCGCTGCCATAAACACACTGTAGTGTCTCAGAGAGCCATGATGGATGGCTGCGTGAAGCAGTGTTGCCAGGTGTTGGGGTGCTAAACAGCAGGAGAGCTCTGACTGCCAAAAAAAAACATTCAGTGAATTATGACTTTTACACAACTGACAGGACCTTGCCTCAAAATCAAGCTGGAATTTGTGAAGAAAAGAGCGCCTCATTTTGGCCAAGGGAAGGGTGATAGTTTTGGTCGCTGAGATAAAATATAGACAAATCATTTGTATTTCTGATCTCTAGAAGCATACTGTTGTCACGATCAGATCCTTTCACCATAGACCCATTTAATCAAATTAGTCCTGAGCTGTTACCCCTCTTAGCTCCGCTGTGGTTGTTTGATGTGAAGACAGAAGCTGCGAGAGGCATTCAAACCCCCCTCCTTCACATGCACACCCTCTCCCACCCCCCCAGTGTTAACGCAGGCTCTTACAGAAATGCCATTATGCGCTCAAGTGATATGGCTGCAGGGCATGAGAGATGAGCTGCACTGATCCTCTGCCTCACTACTTTGCCTTTCAGTCAAATGATGCTGGATTGACAAACAGCGGGATGATCATTGATTATTGATTAACTACTAAGACAAGGAGGGAAATCTATAACTGCTAGGGTTTGTCGAGCATTGGCCAGAGCACTCCCGGCTGAAAACAGCGAGGCTGACCTTCTGCTTTGAGCGATGATGTTTGCCGAGGGGCATCTAATGTGGAGATGAAATTATTAAAGCAAACATGTCAAGCTGTTTGTGATTTACTTTAACTATTTGCATTCAGCCATATATTCTTTGTTTGTTAATTAAGACTAAAATGACATTTTTCACTTTCACTGTGAGTATGTGTGCGTCATTTCTTTTATTCCACCAAAATATATTCATATAAAACCTTTGGTCTTGTTTGCCATACCACTTTAGCCAACTAGAAGAAGAAGAGGAGTAGAATAAAGACAAATACATTCCTCAGCCTGTTCCCCAAAAGCATGAAGAAACAGTTCTGGCTTCCCAGCAATCTCACCTCTCACCTCTGACCTCTACAAATCCTGGCGAGCACCAAAGGCCCTACATGACCACCCCCAAACCAGCACTACTGCTCACTGCAAACTGCCTAGAAATCACTCCAGCTGTGACATTTTTAAATGCTGTTTTGTAATAATATCCTTTTCTGCTGTATCGATGACATCTACCAGTTGCTGCTACTGCAACAAATAAAACAATACATGTGATCCAGCTGGCGCATGTCGAATCACAATGTTAAACTAACTGCATGCTTGACGTAAAGTGACAGTGAGTTGAAAATTCAAAGCTAAAGATATGCCAAATATGAGTCTGTCCACACCACATACCTTCCTGGTTTATTACAGTATGCCACCCCTACAGTCCAAACCTGAAGAGTAAAGATATATTTGCATCACTTTAGCTTGCAACAGATGGGCCTGCTGATGCCAGCAGCTCAGCAAACTGAAGGTCAGTGGACAGGTCAGGCAAAAAAAAAGGTTCCCTTACATACCAGGAATTAGTTCAGCCCTCTCTCATCTGGTTACTGTGGCCAGTTTCTCAGCTATGGCGCAGCACAGCATAGTCTACCTGCATGTGAGCTTGAACACTGACAGCGCTGTCGCGGTGATAAAGCACATTTTACACATCTCATATTAAACAATATGCATGTTCTACATCCTACCTATACTTCTCTTATTCAGGTAGAGGAACCCATTCTGTGTCAAATAGATCCTCAGGACATCATTAAATTGTCAAACAAGGAAATGTGATGTTTTGCAAAATCCAAACGCCAAAATGAATCTGGAATAAACTCAATTATTTTCCACTTAAGGAACAATCTGAGAAAACAGCCACATCCAAAGTAGCCTAATTCTTCAACTTTCTAATAAACATAAATGTTGTCATCGACAGGAAATGACGTTAACTTCAATCTGGTTTCAACATTGTGGATGACACAAATTGAATCGATTGCTCTGGATGTCAGTTAAAACAATTTGTGTGTGCAATGTCATGTTAAAATCAGTATGGTAATCACAAATAGATACACTCCATCAGTGGGAATGCGACACATAATGTTATGTAACACAGCTGAGCTGTTAATAAAGCTAACCTCCGACACAGGCCTAAGCATCTATTTTCTACAAGATTGACTGGACGCCGTCAGTTTCAACTGCTCCTGGAATTGGTGTTTTGTCCCAGCATCAATAATGCCAGGGTACAGCAGAGCATTATCATTACAGACTGGTCAGTGATTTGTTTAAGCTATCAACATGTCTGAAACCATCTGGACTGCAATGCAAAACTAGACATCTCTGGGCAACCAGAGCATCTGACTGTGCTCGTAAATGTAAACGCAAATGTTGTCATCGACAGTAAATGACATTAACTTCAATCTGGTTTCAACACTGTGGATGACCGGAGCAGTTTGTGTTCAGCTAGTTCAGCTATGTGGCTGGCTGGCTAGGATGGCCCCCAATCATTCCCAACCCAACCTACCCCCCAGGGAACAATCTTTTAGGGGAGACATTAAAATTGATCATCTTCTCCCGATCCTGCAGGCTGCATGCTAAATTGATGGCTTTCAGCATCAGGAGGCCCGTTAAAAACCTTCATCGAATCACTGAAACAAGCATGAAAAGTTTTACATGTGCTCTTCTTCTGGGCTCTATTCCTGTGCACCACATGGTTACACCAAAATAAGTTTTACTCATTCAACAACTCCTACTGAAAAACACCACTATTTAATTGAATGGTGAGTCCTTTGCAATGTTCAGTGACCCCACTGAACATTAATAAAAGGCTCTTGGAAAAAAAAAAAGAGGGCTGATAAGCAAGAAGGAGAAGAATGCAAAGCTGAAAAAGCCCACAAATCAATCACTAGCTGGTTGGCAGATGTGCCGCTGCTACACACAGGCTGCAGGACAGTCAAGTGACCACTGGCCTGGCTAAACAAAGACCTATTCCCATGAGCGGCGTGACCTCTGAAAGCACCGAGCGGGCTGTGGGGGAGCGGTGTTGGAAGGAGCATTCATCCCCTCCTCCAACCCCTTATCTCTGCTACAAAGTTTTCCAATCATTCAACAGCAACCTCCACTCACCACAGACAGTGGCTTCATTGTCTTTAATCTCCGTATCATAACATAGAGCTGAAGAAGTCAATCTGTAAATAGCTACATTTGGGTTTTTTAACCACAGCTTTATACGTTGTCATGGCGTATTAGAAGGGTAAGTTGATGGCAGACAAAATAAAAGTTGTGTTATAATACGACAGATAAGTGAGAGAAAAGAAAAACAAAAGTAGAAACACTGATGACAGCAACTGATAAAAATAGATCCCACTTTATTGTAGGAAAGATTTAAGTCCTGCGCTCTGTCTCACTGCCCTCCATCTATTGAACAACTTAAGGAAACCTTTGACCTCTGGGCCTGCCGTTCAGGGGAACCATGGTAACCTTTCGTGTCCAGCAGAGGAGAAAAACAAGATTCCAGGCTTTGAGCTGTCTCACTTCAGGCCATTTCATTCATTCACACCACAGCTCACACTGTGCGAGGTTTGCTTTCGTCTTATTGGGGTTTCTAATTGTGCCGAGCCAGTGCTCGTCAGAATCATTCCTTAGCAACTTAAAATAACGCTGGGGTCCTGGCCTCGCTGCCTATGGACACACCATTAAGGTCAAATAAACTTTGTACATGAGCAGCAGCAGCTTCTTCAAATAACTCCTTTAAAGCTCATTCTGATCGCTATCCGTATCGGGACTGAAAAAGTTGCATCGGTGCATCCCTAGAATAAAGTGAATAATCCATATATGATATATTACATCTGTAACTGTGAAAGTGACCTTACTAGGTAGAAACAATCAAATCAAAACTGTAATCTAGGATGCCATTACACTTATTTTGGCACTTATTAGCCACATCCTAAGTAGCCTAATACTTCAACTTTCTAATAGATGTAAATGTTGTCATCGACAGGAAATGACGTTAACTTCAATCTGGTTTTAACATTGTGGATGACACAAGTTGAATTGGTGCATCCCTTAAACAGATTGCTCTGGATGTCAGTTACAACAGTTTGTGAGGGCAATGTCATGTTAAAATCAGTATAGTATTCATACATAAATACACTCCATCAGTGGGAATGCGACACATAATGTTATGTAACACAGCTGAGCTGTTAATAAAGCTATCCTCCGGCACAGACTCAAGCCTCTACTTTCTACAAGACTGACCAGATGCCATCAGTTTCAACTGTTCCTGGGATAGGTGTTTTGTCCCCAGCATCAATAATGCCAGGGTACAGCAGAGCATTATCATTACAGACTGGTCAATGATTTTTTTTAAAGCTATCAACATGTCTCAAACCATCTGGACTGCAATGTAAAACTAGATATCTCTGGGCAATTTTCACCATGTGACAGTGCCTGATTTACACCAACATGGTGGCCACAACTGAGCCATACTTGTAAAAGTTAATGAGACATTTTCCTCAGTTTTCATGCCTTATTTACCTGTAATCACATGGTACAAGAGGCCAAAAAAGGAAGCTAACTCGGGAGGCAATCTCTCTACTGAAATCCCCATCAATCTGAAGTCTATTGACAAAAGTCACATGGCGAGGCTCATGTGTCACATTCCTTTTCATCGAGGCCAAATCCCTTCTCACCTTTGCGCTTCAGCAAACCAATGTTTAAGGTTACCCTCCATCACCATCACATTCCTCAAAGAACAACTAGCAGATCCAAAGCTTCAACACATGAGCATAGGATTAAAAAGCTCACCAAGGGTACCAACCCTGCAGACATAAAACACTGTCATTCTTACCACATCTTCTAAAGGACAAAGCTATTGGAGAGGAAATGGTAGCATAAAGAGGGATATGTAACCAGCTCTGGAAAGGAGGCAATGAGGCTCCCCATATGTACTATCCATGATAAATGTTGCAGCAGCTGAAATAGTTTAAAGACAAATGACCACATATTGCCACTATCTCTGAGCAGACCGAGCAGGTCAGGACAAGAGGCGGGTCGTAGAAGAGAGCCATGCTGGTTAATGAGGATTGCCACCCTGACTTTTCAATCAAAATATAAACTTAGAATCAATGTCTGATGTTTAACTTTTACAATTAATGTAATTAGCCATTCAGTGGTGAACATGTCCAGCTGTTCTGTCCACTGATATCAGGGCAAACAATTGCCCCCCCAAAGAAACCCTTTTCTTTTGCGAGCACAGGGGGCAATGTGGACAAAAACGGTCAGAGTGAAAAGCTTTTCACCCTTTCACCAGAGTAGTGGGGCAGAAAACAATTGTGTGGAAAGCCTCCAACCCCTACTGACCTGGTAAGACCTGCAATAAAGTTTGGTCATTTAGACACTCGGGGCAGTGGTACTGGGAAACAGCAATTCACAGTTGTGTGTGTGTGTGTGCGTGCGTATGTGTGTGGGCACACCACTCGCAACAACCCCCACTGCTACCTCTGTGTCCTTCAACTGAGCATTTCTCAGGTATGTGCAAATTTTATGAGCTTCCAGATAGACCCTCAAGCAGGTCTAAGTGCCATTTTAAACAAACTAGTAAAGCTTACTGGCAACCTTTATCACCTCTTAACTTCAAACTATAAAGCAGGTAAACCACTCAATTAATTAATAAACTATACATATTTACGAGTGCCGTGAAATATCTGAGTCACGACTGGGATATCTACAAGAGCATCGCATGTAGTTAAGTACAACTTAAGAATAATTCATGTAAACTAGCTCAAGAAACTCAACAACTGTTATGTAACTCACACTGACTGCACTCCATTAAACCAAAGTCCATTAACAGTTATTCCAAATGTGCTGGCAATGATATCAAGCTATTAATCTGTAAACCGAGGTGATCGATGACGGTCTTAGAGGAAACCATTTTTTACATGAAAGCAGACTCATTATTATTATTTTTTTTTTATCTGTTTAAAAGTGCTAAATGTGAGATTGGGAGCATTTTTATTGCTTTCGCATGGCTCTCAACATGGCAACAGCTGAGCCGGTGGCTCGTAGCTAATGCTGCTAACAGTGAAAACAAAGGCAACACTGCTTACAGAGCCAACAGTGTTAACCTGAGGGGGAGCCAGAGGGTAGGTGTCAACTGTAACTGCCGTATGAGAGCAATGCAGAGCAGCGGCCTTGAGCTAGCCAGCTAGCACGCTCACATGCACTAAAAGCACGCGCGACCGGTCCGGTTATGTAAACATAGCAAGGAAAAACTCATATTACAACACACACAGAGGGAGAGCGACTTCACTCTCTGCTCAGGTATACATTACTCCTCTATATCTTTACATAGCAAATCGTTGTTTGATGCTATATTAATGCTTTGGATATTATGTAGAGCACATTGGAGGAGGAATAGACTTCAAAGTAAAACAATCTTCCACTATGGAATTATATGGAAACAAAGATTAAAATACAATCCCAGGACAGGACATGCAAAACAGCTATTTTCTGCCTCATTAAAGTCAATATAAAATACAATTTGAGCAATGTTAAAAATGCATGTTTTACTACAGGGGAACACATTGCAGGCGGGGTAAAAGGGTTAACACACATTCTGCAAAAGTGGCACAGCAAGATGCATGGCCCGTGGTGTGGGAGGAGGGGATATAAGGTCCCAAAAGACCAACTCTGCCTGCAGCTTCTCTACTCCCCACTTAAAACACGAAGCCAACTCGCACAGCACTGGAGGAGAAAGCATTCCAAAAGAACAATTCCTCAAGCGATCAGGGTGCAATAACATGAAAGCCCCAGCCTGTGAATAGGGGTCATCTGCTCTTTAGCATTGGAGAGCCGGTATCCTGGACAGCTCCTAACCTTTCAAATCTGCTGCCCCTTCATTAACACACTAATGGGCATATTCCCCTTCCAAACAGCATCTATTTTGGGCTCTAACTTTGAAGACTTTGTCCCTCTTCCTTCACCACTAACACCAAAGCTGCCTCGAATGCAACACTGAGCAGCAAAATGAAACAAATAAATAAAATGTGTGTGTATAAACCTCCTTGGATGATTCATGCAAGGAGATTTGAATCTCATCCAATGATTATTGTAAGTAAATGGTAGCAAACAACTAGTATACATGACCTTTGACTCTGCCTGAACATCATTAGAGTTGTCCATCTCATGTCCTCAACACTGTTATATTTCCAATGTGACTCCAGCATGATACTCACTTGCGATTGTAAGACGGGCTTTCTGGCTCAAGATTGCGCCGTACTTGTTCTGAGCGAGGCACTGATAGAGCCCTTCATCTGATTTGTCTCCTCTTCTGCTCTCCACCTCTGAAATATAAAGGGAGCCATTGGAGAGCAGGTACACCCGTTCGTTCTCCACCACTTTTACTCCGTTCTTGAGCCACCTGACGTCGATGGGTGACTCCCCGTGCGCCTGACAGTCCAAAATAACAGCTTCTCTCCGCATGACAGTGACATCGTGGGGCTCCTTGATGAAAAATAACTCGCTAAAGCATAAAACACCTGAAGAAAGAGAGAAGAAAAGCATGTGAGTGAAAGTGGTTATCAGCATGGGGCCAGCACTAAAAGAAGTCCCGTAAAATTAGTGAGTTTTCAGTCAGTAATTACACTTATTGGAGGCTGTGGTTCAGTATCATTAAGCGTGACACTGATTTAAATGTCCTACTAAGGTGAAATATCACATTTGAGAGGCTTGGAGAGGTCTACTGTCGTGTACAGTAATCACATTGTAGCTTTCTTTCTGCTCCACTTTAATCCAATTGCTCACGGCTCATAAAGTCACCAGCTGAAGGTGAAACTGTTGATCCTATTACTCCCTTTAGTTTACACAGAAACCTATTACTGAGCTCTCAGCATGAGCTTTAGGTAATGTTTCATTAATGTGACCTCTGTGGACCAAATAGGGACACAGTGTCATTGCTAATAACAGGCTGTAATTCAATATATCAACAGAATACATTGCAGGTTCTTCACTACCAATTCAAAGCAATAACATAACAACCTGCAACACTTTCTCCCAAATCAAAGAAAGGAACCATTCATAAAGCATTGCCACAATACGTGTGTCTTCTTTCCGAAGCCATATATCTCCATCACGAGCTCTAAGTTTGATATGATATGTATTGATTTTGTATTAGCAAAGTGTTCTTTGTTGGACTGACATACTGCTCATCTCTCATTTCAGCTCTGTAATCGGATGATCCTAGTTAGAAGATCACAGAGTCACACTGTAACTAAATACTTTGTAATACTTAACAATAGGGGTGTAAGAAAATATAGATACACATGAGTATCGCGATATTATGTTGTGCAATATCGATTCTCCAAAACAATGGTTAGATTTTTAATTAACCTCTTAAAAATCTGTCAGCCTGCCGTCGGGCCCGGGCGCTATTTGATATTTCGGAGGTTTTAGCGGGCTCCGTTTTAAAGCTGGAGTGAAGTTACTGGCGTCATATGAAACTAAGAAACCTACGGGATCCATTGCTACCAACCATGTTGGAGAAGGTACCCTCGAGTCTCCCCTTTACAGACATGCCCACTTTATGATAATCACATGCAGTTTGGGGAAAAAACCATGCAGTTTGTGCATGCCGTATAAATGTGTTATTTTTGCCTATTCTAAAATTGTGTATTTCTGGTTTGTTCTTTATACCATGACAGCTTTCCTAAAATAAAATTTAAAAGAAAATCGCAATATATCGCCTTACTCGCAGTATTGCAATATATCGCAATATATTGAATAGTTACCCCTGTATCATGATAGATATCATAACGCCAGATTCTTGCCAATGCACAGCCCTACTTAAAGGTCCTATATTATAAAAAAGTGAGATTTTACTGTGAAAGTATCGAAACACTCAATCCACAGGGAAATACACACAGCCCGTATTCAGAAACTCTGCATTTGAAACAAGCTGTCAGGGTTTCTGTCCATTTGTGATGTCACAAAAATACAATATTTAGACCCTTGACACAGTTTTAAACGTAAACACTCTAAATGTGTCCCAGTTTATTCCTGTTTATTCCTGGTTGAATGTCATCAGCTGACAGGAAGTACACATGGACCCAAGCTGTTTCATAGCAACGCAATTCTTTTGCAATTTTGTCACATTTCCGTTGAAATGCACTAAAACGGAGCGTTTAAGACACAGGGTAAATACAGGTATATTCAGGCCGACAGTATGAGGAAAATAAAGGTGTTTTTTTAACCTTACAGCATGTAAACATGTTCTAGTATAAACACAAAATATATAAAGTATGATCCTTAAAATGAGCATGATATGGGACCTTTAACAATATGAACACTGTCACTTCAATCTTGCTCAGATAAGCTAACATCATGCTCATTTTCAGGTTCATACTTGTATTTTGTGTTTCTACTAGAACATGTTTACATGCTGTAATGTTAAAACAACTTTATTTTCCTCATACTGTCGGCCTGAATATACCTGTATTTACCCCTCAGTCTGAAACGCTCCGTTTTAGCGCATTTCAACGGAATTGCAACGAAATTGCAACAGGATTGCATTGCTTGGAAAGAGCTTGGGTCCAGTTGTACTTCCAGTCAGCTGATGACATTCACAGGAATAAACTGGGACACATTTAGAATGTTTAGGCTTAAAACTGGGTAAAGGGTCTAAATATTGTATATTTGTGACATCACAAATGGACAGAAATCCTGACAGCCTGTATCAAATGCAGAGTTTCTGAATACGGGCTGTGTGTATTTCCCTGTGGATTGAGTGTTTCGATACTTTCACAGTATTTATATAAGACTTAAGCCTGCTTTATAATAAAAAAACATGAAAATCGTACTTTTTACAATATGGGACCTTTAACATTACAGCATGTAAACACAAAATACAAGTATGATCCTGAAAATGAGCACAATATGGGACCTTTAACAATATGAACACTGTCACTTTAATCTTGCTCAGATAAGCTCACATTCTCATTTTAAGCATACATATGACTGTATTATAATATGGCTATTTCTTGGATATCCACAGCATTTTTACACCCTTCATATATTAACTTGTTAGTATCTCTTTATATTTATTTAGCTGAAGCTTAGAGCAGTATTGAATTGAAGTAACGTCAGCAATGTAAGTTATTTATTATAACAGTTAGAGCTGGTTCAACTGAGTGAAACCACTGCTAATAAAAACCCACATTATAATCTAAACGTGACATTAGAGGTGTGCGGTGTGAGCTCCTGTTGAGGCTCCACAGACACACAGGAAAGTTACGGACAGTCACCGGGATGTTAACTAACTCTCACTAATATATAAGAGAAAACGCTTCTTACCTGAGATTGGAAGAAAAACGACAAAGAACAGCAACCGCTGGTATAATTTCCTTTTGACAGACGCCATTTAACTACATGAATTGTCTGTGCATTGCTCGCTACTCTCTCATAGTAGTTTCCTCCAGATGAACCTCGCTGCTACTGAGGAGGAGGAGGAGGAGGAGGACCGGTGTGAGAGCTGCAGGAGTTTAGTTTCCCTCCTCTGGGATGGACATTAGTCCATTAATCCAGTCTGTGGGTCTGACTGAAGCTTTTAGTCCAGCGTCACCTAGTGTTAGCTGTAGGTCACACAGAGGACAGCTCACAGAGAGACCTCCTAAAGACAGAGCTTCCTCCTCTGCATCATGGAGGACATGGACACTTCAGCCCTGATCCAGCTGTTAGGCTGCTGTTGGAAACCATGGAAACACACTCTGAGTCACAGTAAGGTATCCTACATACAAGTAGCATACTACTGATGATAATGAACAAAAATACAGAAATGTATTAGCAGTAAAATGTACTTAAGTGAAAGCAAAGGTACTAGTGTTGCACTTTGGTCACTATGTTATATATATATATTAATGTTGAAGGTATTCCAGCACTAGGTCTGTCTACTTAATGATACTTTTGGCATGATGTGTCATATTTTGTAAGCATATCTCATATTGGATGTAAAAGACCCTTACTAAAAGGAAGTTTATTCAAGTCTGCTATTAGTATACTTCTTTTAAACTTAAAGGGACTGTTTGTAAGAATCAGAAATGCTTGTTAACAGCGACACCTGTGGCTGTTAAGTCAACGAAAGTCAGCGTCATGCTCGCGCTTGTGTTCGCTCTACATAGATATGAACGAGCATCGCTCAACACAGTGAGGCGACACGCGTCACCTAAAACCACAATATCACTCTATATTTCAGCTGCTTGGCAGTAATGTTAGCTGACCAGACGAATGTCTCTCCATGAATCAATGCTGATCCTAGTGTTGGCTTTTCTTGCTTCAGCCTCCTGACCGCGGTCCAAAGGAGACACCGGCAACCAGTCGGAGACGATAACGTTTCTCGCTGCGGAGCCCCGTCACTTCACAAGACACGGGAAACCTCTGTTGGTCTGGAGGAGCTGCAGCAGTTATTTCTGCACAAACGTCCACTGTACATTCACTAGATATTCTCAGAGCTAAACTAACTCTTCTGCAGTGTGGAGTGTGCGCGCATGCATGTGAGAGTGGAGCGAAAGAGCGAGAACGAGCGCGGTGTATGAGTGAAGCAGAGGGGCAGAGTACAGCAGAGACTCCGGCCCTGGAGACCAAAGCTAAGGTCTCCCCCACGTCCTCCGACCGCGGCCAACACTATTTTGGAAGACAGGCTTCACTAGATATAACTTCGAGGTTTTGGTGCTTCCGTGTAGTTTGTGTTGGAGTCTTGTCTGAACAGCGTAGCCACACGCGAGCACACATGGGACACCGACCCGGGTGATTTATATGTGTAAGAAGTTACAAACAGTCTCTTTAAAATAGGAGAGAATACTTTCAGTTTATTTTATATGTACTTATCAGAGATATAGTTAACTAAAGTATACTTAAGTATACTTAGCTCATACTGACAAGTATACAGAAAAGTCTGATAAAAACTATTTAACCAGTAGTTTACTGAATATACTTTAAAGTGCACTGTCATAAACTATAAAGTGGGCTACAAGTACATACAAGTATACTTGCAGTATAAAAACTATTAAACTAGTAGTTTACTGAGAGTATACTTTAAAGTGCACTTTTATAAACTAAAAAGTGGGCCTTTTTAGTCCCAAGAAGTATTAAAGAAGTACACTTAAAAGCATAAAACTAGTTAACTATCTGTACACTTATAGTATAGTTGCAGTACAAAATAAGACTTAAATGTAAACTAGTTGTGTACTCAAAGTTTACTATTCTTACACTACACAGTGTACTTAAAAGTATACTTTTATAAACTAAAAGGTGGGCCAATTTAGTCCCAAGAAGTATTAAAGCATTACGCTGACAAGTATACTTCTAGTACACTGATATACTGCATAAAGTATACTTGGGAAATATATTCTTGAACTTTACTTAAGTTTACTTCATAAAATAAACTTGAAGTATACTGCTTTTTTGTAAGTCTATCTGCAAAGTATCTAATGTTAGTAACTACAGCTGTCAGATAAATGTAGTGGAGTAAAAAGTACAATATATCCCTCTGAAACTATTGGGTTAAAAGTGAGCCTGTCCATGGTTAGGTTAACCTGCTAGAAGGGTAAACATTAGATGTGGGTCCCTGCTTATTAACTTAATTTACACCTCATTTATTTAGGAGTACTGCTCCTACACTGATTTGAGCCTCATTTCATTTACGAGGAATAATGCAACAACACTGCACATCAATAACTTTAAGATTAGATTTTTCTGTAGTGTGGGCTTGACACCAAAATGATGAATGTTTCGTACATCTTGTAACAACGGGACTTCGGCACTCGTATATTGTCGTCCCACTTGCTCCACCAAGACCCTTTCACTCTTCCTTATCAATACTAGTGACGCTGTATTGATGAGATCAGATCCCTGAGTATCAGAGACCAACTGCACACCAAATGGTCTCTACAGACTGAAAAAAAAATATGTTAATGGAAGTGAGTTTGTCCTTTAAAACTGGGTCCTGCAATTAAGAAGAAGCATTGATAGGAGCAGGACAGCTGCTGTGTCAATGTCGATATTGATCCGATGTCCATCACTTATTGTGGAGAGAGATCAAAACCCCCTCCGTCCCACGGTCCTCCCACGCTCCTCCCCCCTTCCCTCTGTGAACCTCTTTCAGCAGCAGGACCGCAGACCAGCTGTGATGTCCACTCCATCAGAAAAACAAACACACTCAGTGCTGATTCAGTCAAGAAAAACTGCACTCTTAAATAAAACGTTATGCAGAAATACTACTGATAAACTGACTGTGTCACTGTTTGAAAGGTTGTTAACAATATATGTTAAAAATGCTATTTGGAAAAGACGTTTTAAAATATGGAGGATCCTATGTTCAAAGGTTCAAAGTGCCTCAATTAACTGAATTTCAGCAATGTGTTTCTGTATAATGTGTTTGTTTCCCTAAAACAAATTCAGTAAAAAGACGAAGAAATCACTGTCATCATCAAGAAACCATAGTGCCGACTTTTACCTGAATTTCAAACAGGAAGAGAAATTAGTTTTAATTTGGTAACGCAGGTGTAACTTTAGTCAGATAACAATTTTAAAACAGTAACTGTTCCAAGTGTCCTCTCAAATTAAATGTAGGATTTTTCACAGTTATCTGCATGAAGATGTGCAAAAATAGGTTAATATAAATGTAAATATAATATTTACTAGTTAAAAAATGTCCCACATTCATTCCAAGAATAGCCTCAAGATATTATCCAATCAATCCAGAATATCTAACCTCTTCCAACACATGTTAAAATGACATCTTTTGCCACAATAACCTCTTACACACACACTTTACAAACTATTAGCTTGTCATGTTTCCCTGTAAAACACTTGTACTGTATTATATAATATTCTACAGCCTCGTCTCTTACATAATGTGAGAAAGTGAGAACTTGGTCTCATTCATGGTCAGCGAGGCTCTCCCCTGGGTGTTTAATTAATCAAGAATTCAGATTCAGCACCTGCCAATAAGGCACAGTTTGTGGGTGGAGTGATGGCCGGCCTGCATGTGAACTGGGGTCATGCTCTGCGGCCGGATCAATGGAGTAAAAAGTCATTATCAGGTTATGAATGCTGGTGAGGGTGTGGGTAGAGCTTTCCCAGGACCTGCTGCCATTGGCTGAGGCCAGTGTCTTCCTGCTGCCACACATGCCCATCCCCACTGACCCCCAGAAGTGTCCAAAAGGCCGGCTTGAATGGTGTGCGACCTCTCCACCTTTCCACTGACCCCTGTGGAGGAGAGGGGGCTTTTAGTGCCACAACAGGGGGGTTGTGTGGAGAATACAGGGCTGTGGGTGTTGAGCTGAGTCACACAAAAGGCTCCGACCACAGAGATGTGGATGAGTCCTCTCTACAGACCCGGCTCTTGTCAACAGCTAACTTATGAATCAGTGCCCCCATACTGTACTGTAGGTCAACAAGCACGCAGGAGAGATCACACATTCATATTTGACTGCAGCGAAATTAGCTTGAGATGCACAACAACAGTTTGTCCTCCCAGCTCTGTTATGCAATGAAATGTAAATTAGTTTGAAAGAAATCCCACAATGAAACCCATGAAAGACAGACAGTAAAAAAAAGTAGAATTCAAAGCAGAATTCAAAGAGAAGATTCAATGTTTCCCTGACAATATGATTTGAGATAAACTAATTTTGTTCATCAGATTAGAAGTTTAAATGTTTAAAAGTTGGGTGATGCCATTCACAGAGAATACAATGTGCTTTATCTCCCCCAGCTGGAACAATTTAGTACTACCAACACCTACATCTGTACAAGCCACATGAATCTGGTTAAACAATACAGAACAATATATCTCTCTGGACTGAATGTAAGAACTTAAAGGATATTCTGAAACAATGGAAGCAATATTTCAGTGTCCGTTGTCAAAAATAAAATGTCAAATGGTGTTCATTACATCAAAATCCTAAAAGAAAAATCAGTTGAAATAGACTAAATTTTCTCTTCATTGATGCTTTGTTAGAAACAAAAAGCCAGTTTTGAGAACTGGTGACACAAAATGTGCGTTTTCTGTTTGAAAAACAACAAATGCCGGATCTAAGAGGTGTCCTCAAAACTCAGAACCCGATTAGACTGTTGTCAGGTCATTAAATAGGCGTTATAGGTCTCTATAAGCACCGTAGTTGTGGGTCAGTAGGGGCCTACTACATTGTAAAACTGAACGAAATGTTAAGTTTTTAACACAAACAAAACAGCTCTTTAGTTTTAGGCAATAAAACTTCTTCAGGTTTAGTCCCATCCATCGTCCCCGACCTCCACCCCGTATGGAGTTTCACACTGTCTACACTTCAGTGCCTTCCACTGTACTGACTATTTTGATCTCTGCTTCTGCTCCTTTCATAATTAATACGGTCGCTAGAGGTCGCTGTCGTGTTCTTTAATACCTTCTTTTGGTGATGTACCATGTGAATAGATGATAAAACCTACTATTGGGTTTAGTAGGCCCCTACTGACCCACATCTATGGGGCTTATAGACAGATAACAGCTATTTAATGGCCTGATAACAGTCTAATCGGCTGCTTCACACAATCATCAAAATCACATACTGGTGTCTAAAAACAAAATACTGCAACTAAACACTCCTCAGTGTAGACATGGAGAAACAACCAACACAGTGCATCAAGTCATAAACCCTCACCTGCAGTCATTCAGTGTTGAAACACAAAACTGAAAATAAAATTAACAGAATATTTCAGGCTGTTTGTTTACGGCTCTATATCTGCTACTTACTGTTATTTATTCTGGGTCTATAGATTTTTCATCCACCTCACAGATACTGTAATATAGACCTTAGATAGATTAATTTAACCTTGTCCAACATGATACTGCCAAGTCGAACTTGTCCCTCCACTGATTGTCCCACATCACATTCAAACACCTCCACATCACAGCAGCTTTTCCTCCTCTCTTTGCAGGTTACCAGCCCGGTGTGTCTTTACATGTGACTTCACACTGATTAGAGAGTCACATGTTTAATAATCAATGTTTGTACACAGCTTATAAATACTAAATAGTTAAAGTGTTACTAAGAACTGTGTGAAAAGAACCAGAAATCAAATTAAGTGAAGAAAAATTAAAATAAGAACAAAAAACAAAAACAAATGCACATAAGTGGGAAAGTTAGACACAAAGACACTGGATAATTGTTTTTATATTTCTTTATTTTTCAAATATATTTATATTCAATTTGGTGTGCTATAGGTCATCAAATTGTGATTTAACAGCTACAGTTCATTCCACCACTTTAACTGTTGTATATATGTTGCAAGTATGTTGTAATGCACTTATAGGTGTTATTATTAAATTCTATCATAA
Source organism: Sebastiscus albofasciatus (assembly GCA_916701655.1). NCBI lineage: Eukaryota > Metazoa > Chordata > Actinopteri > Perciformes > Sebastidae > Sebastiscus > Sebastiscus albofasciatus. The sequence continues at coordinate 128,259 of CAKAOI010047500.1, forward strand.
GAAAGTTTGAAATATCAGAAATTAAGTGTTGATCTATTCATTATTCTTCAGTAGACAATAGATATATAACAGTACTTCCATTTGGAGATTAAAACATCAATAAACAATCAAATTCTATAATACATTACAAACGAAGGCCTCTGTATTTGACTTTAAATATACGTGAAAGAAGAGAATGTGCTTATTTTCAGCGATGTTCACATGTAAACATTTAAAACACATGTGCACAGTCGAAGCGCAGGATCATTATTCTTAAAGAGCGATTTAAGCAGTCTGCAGGTGACAGATTGGCAACGATTCAGACAGATCAGAAGTAAGACTCATCGATATCAACAAAGTGCTTCACTGTATAAAAGCATAAAGTATAAAATTGTGTTGTCAGAGACAAGAACCAGCCCACGATACTTTTATAAACGACCTGTAAACATGGCAGGTAGTGTAAACACATGTCTTACCATTCAGAAAATGTTAAAACTACTGCTGAAGTACAGTTACTTTCCTACAAAGGTATAAACAAGTGATTACTCATTTTGACAATAATCTGTACACATTTTGACAACCAACAAAACGATTTTTTAAAGTTGTACTCTTAAAAACAGAGCACCGTGCTGCAATTAGACACCCATGATGAGCAGAGGAAAACAAAATGATATCGCTCATTGACAAAAGGCAACAATTTCTAACATATCTGTATGCAAAGTGTGCGATGAAGTCAGTCTGTCGGATAACATTGTGTAAGCTACTGGCCGGGAGATATTAAGTGAATATACATTTGTTTACTCTGATAAAAACACATTTAGTGTTGTATGACTGGGTGCTATGTATTAATGTAGCGGTGCACCATTAACCATCATTTGCCAATTTCGCAACTTTGAGTCTTAACAGTCTTAACAATAAATGCTTCATCATTTTGTAGAAGTTAATTTTGTATGTACAGTATATTTATGTAATAACTGAAAAACTCACTGATCTCATGTCAATATGTACAATTATGCATAGTATCCCAGCACAATCTAACACTGCATGTAGTCAGATACAACCTACAGTATGATTAGTTCAGCATTTTACTGGTCCTGGTATCGGGTCATCACTACTATAGTAATTAAATGATACACTTTCCTCAAGTGTAGTCGCTCAAACTTGTATATAACTTGCACATTTTCTGCCACCAATGCTTTTTGAGGTGCATATATTTGGGGTTTGCATCAGTGATTCTAGTGTGATGGAATGAAAAATGTATAATTATGTATAGAATTTAAATGATATATATGTTTTATTTAGGATGAATTGCCAAATGATGATTTGGGTTTTGCTGTTTAAAATTTCTGACACGTTGCTGCCTTCATTTTTTGATTTTAAAACCTTTGGATGACATTTTTCTTTGTATTATTGTTCCAGTTGGGTCAATGTAATGCGTAAAGGGATTTCAAAACAGGAAACATGGCTGGTGACTTCTATTTTTTCATTCAAAAGTCAAGAGTCGATGCTATCCTTATGTTAAACATAACTTAATAACCATTCTGACCCATACCTGCCAACCTTGAGACCTCGAAAATAGGGAGGATTTCAAAACAAAGTTAGTTAGTTAGTTTCAGAGACTTTGTTTCCTGCATTCTGGTAACTTTTAAAGAATGAAAATATCAAAATAATAAGTACACTTAAATAAGGTCACATAATAACGTGAGTCTCCCGGGAAAATCAGGAAGGTTGGCAAGTATGTTCTGACCCGTGGTCCACTCTTTCCAGCACTAACATGTGGTAAAGGGACGAGTGATTTCCAAAGAGGAGCAACACAACTAAACTAATTTCCCATCAACTACGACGTGAAGACAAAATCTCACAAGTACCTGATGTGAGAATCTGAGCATAACGTTTTTCTGAGGCAATTCAGCCCAAATAAAACTGTTTTTTAAAGGTTAGATGTTTTTGTTATACAGTATACAGCTTTGCATGTTTGCTTTGTAAACTTTAGAACACGTAGAGTGATTAAATCCCTCCGTCACTCCAGATTTCATGTCTTTTCTCCACATGTGCCTCAATGGAGGACCAAAATGAAGGTTGTGTGACTGTCCTTCATCTGTCACACAGCTGGCAGGTTAAGACCCGAATCTGACGCACAGCTTGTTTTTTTCTCCCGCCAACTTCTTCACCACATCATGCAGTAATGTCAGTTCAGCTCAACTACAGCACAAGCTCTAATCCACCCCGTCGAAGCCTTGTGCGTTCTCAATGGCGATGTGAAGTTTCTCCCTCAGCTCCTCAAAGGACTCGTAAGGAGGCAGGTCCAGTCGGTTGAAGCTGTGCGAGGTGAAAGGATGGAAAGACAATGAGGGAATCAGCGGATAAATCACATTCAAGCATAAAGCATTTGCAGGAATCAACTTCAGCTGCTATTTGGTCATTCACAATTCTTAAGGGACAGTTGATTTAGCACCGCACCTCTATAGAGTGCTCCAGGGATGACGTATTTTTGTAGGTCAACCAGGAAGTCAGCATCGCCCTGGTTCCCCTGACAAAAAGCCAATGGGATTTTTCCATTGGGTTTTGGATTATTGCAGAAAATAAGCTCTGTGACAAACACACGCTTATGATACTTATACGTTTTGTTCATGATTGATTTTTGAGTAAATGTAATTGCCAGAAGTAAAAAGATAACGTTTGGCTATAAACCAACAACACCACGGTCACATGACTTCACATCACCACCACTAAGCTAAAGGGGGTATAGTGATGACGTTTAGTAGTCTCATTTAGCCACTTGTTAGAAATCATCTTTTTTAAGACATGTAAAAGTGGGGGTATTTACTGACGTATTTTATACTGTAGAACAAAACGTTCAAATCTCTTCAGCCTGTGTTAACCACAGACCTTATTTCAGGCATCTAACTGAAAACCCATTGACATCCAGACGAGGGAACTGGAACTCATTTCCGGGTTTAAGGACTCATTCCTGCAGCACTTTATAAAGTTGAGGGAGTTTCCAGAGATAGCTTAACAATGGAATGATCAAATGTGGCGCAGCAGAGGCAGAAATCTCACTTTTAGTCCCTGGTATGTGTCAAGCTCCAAAGCCCTGGATCCAACACTTCCCAGAATGCAACTCATTTGTAACTTTTGCATTCTCTGTGACTAGAAAATTGAATTTGACATTTACAATTAGTGGAGTTCTCCCTTAAATACTGAGATGACTCACTGAGACAAATGACTGTATTCAGTTCACTAACAGCAGAGTGAGCACTATGACTGCATCCAGCCACTAGAGGGCTTCAACACACTATGTGCTCAATTAGATGTTATTTTGTACTAGTCCTTTTTATTATTATTCATTCATTATTACAGCCACACAAAACCTCAGTGTAAGTGTAACATATGCCTCTTGCATATTACATTAGATACATAATTTCAGCTAGTTTAATAGAAAACCCTTGTAATATTGAATTAATTTTACCTTTATTTGATAGTTGTAAAGTGTAAATATTTGCATTATTTTGATATTTTGATGCTGTTATTTTATATTTCATATTTAATACTATGGTTACAGTATCCAAGGTAACGATGCAGCTATAAAAGCCCATCACTGGGGGAACAAGTAACACCAGCTTGTACCCCCTAGGTGTGTTTGTGTGTGTGTGTGTAAATTTTAATCTGTAAATATTAATGTATGGTCTATGCATAATGTATAATCTAGGAGACCGGGCTTGTGTCCCCCAGATCCCAAAGTGCTTGTAAGCCAATAAATCCATCTTTGAATCGACATCGGAGCTGTCTGGGTTTCAGGGTTTGGAGTGTAACTGTCAGCCGTTAGTCTACCACACTGGTTCCCAACCTGGGAGTCCCGACCCACACTTGATTATAAAGGGTGTAAGACAACTTTTTAATGCAATATGAAATATACAGTTGGCCTGTATCTCAGTATTTCATTCATTTCTGTGAAGAGAACTAAATGAAATTAATATTTTTAAAGTTTGGATTATTATTTAAGATATACTGTAAACAGGATAAAGGCACAATGAAGACCTGAACTCAAGTTATATTCACAGAGCCTTCCCTCTCTGTTAAACAGCCTCGTCCTGCATTAGAAAAATATGCAGTTAAAACAACCAAAGAGCTGATTGAACGATAGCCAAGTGTCAGACAGAAGAAAACACTACAATTGTCAAAAAGAGGCCAATTAAGTATGTATGATTGTTAAAAATAAAAAAAATACATAATACAGACAGAGAATTGTATTAAAAGTCCCTAAAAATAACAGGAAAACTCTTCTCTGATGTAATATTCACAGGAATTCAAATCACTCGTTTTACACAAACTTCCTGCAGTTCACTATTTGAGTTAATTGTACAGTTTATCAGTTGTTCTGCACTGTTATTGTTATGCATTGATTATAATATGAAATATCAATAAAATATGTAATTTAGTCAGAGGTTGTTACACAATGATAGAAAAGGGATCCCTTATAAGGAAAATGGTTGGAAACCAGTGGTCTAACATCAAACACAATGCAGAGACTGTTGGCTGTCACCACTATCAGCAAAGCGGCACAGAAGAGAGTTAACAGGGCCGTTATGAACTGTGTATAGTGGTAGTAATGAGAAGAAGAAGACCTCCCGTTACATGAGCTAAGATGAAGAATGCAAAGTATAATGTTCAGTGTCATGTGTCAATCAGGGCTGATGTGCACCTCTACAGTAATGATGCCATATTATGGCAGAACATCCTTGTGGAGCCCCTGAAGCCCCCAAAATATATATTTTATTAATCTTGCATGCACAGATTATTAGTAAGAGTGGTTATTATGTACACACATCTTTAGAGAGGCTCTGATCATCCTCACTACATAATATTTGTGAAGCTGAACTGTAAACTCTGGTCTCACTACAAACCAACAAATCAGTAGCGAGGAGAGCAGAAAACAATGTAAGCAATTTGTTTTTTTGGCACAGTCTGCTTCAGCCTTTTTAAATGTCGGAAAATATTAACGGAAAAATCTGAGTGAAGTGCTCACCATGTGTGGGCTCGGGGGAGTTTATCACGTGTTCCCCACTGCTCGATGGTGAACAGCTGTGGTCCGTTAGACCCTGGAAAACAAAACCATCAAACATCAGACAAACACATACAACCTGATTTAAACTGGAAATAATTTACAAAAAAAGCCACCTGTGAATTGGAGACAAGTGTTTACAGTATAGAAGGAAAAGATGTGATGCAGTCATTTCATATCATAAGTGAATACAAGAGTGAATAATCTAGACTAAGACGTTAAGCAAGAAAACACTTTTTCACAACAATGCAGCAATAAAAAAGTGTTATCTCACCATAGAGTTCCTTAAAGCCATTCATTGGGACCCTTGATGTTCCTGTCACGAACTGTAAGAGCCTGATTCGCTTTTCTGAATCCATCAGCAGCACCGTCTATAACAACACAAACAGATATGCAATAAACAATAAACTCTGAAAGGTCCGCAGCTCAGCTTGATGGCTCCAGGCACGGAAAGTTGTCTTACTTTCCAAAACCACTGGATAACGACGTGGTTGGAGGAGTAGCTGTTCTTGTACTTGGTGTTGTCTCTCCAGTCATTCACATCCACGTCTCCAAGACCACACATGAGCAGCTGTGGGGGACAAGGCGGCAGGTGGACACAGCGTTATTTAGCTTTCTGGCACGAATCTTGAATTAATCTGAATGTTCATTTCTAATGTCAATCTGAAAACTCACCTCGAGCTCATTCTCATCAAAGATCTTGATCAGGTCTTGTGGTATCAACTCAAAGAATCCCTAAAACACAACAATATGACTTTTATTCTTACTGTATACTTTACTTAATGTTGTCTGTAGTGTTACAAAAAGATCATTAAATAAATCATTACGTCTTTGAAGGCAGTCATCTGCTTCTGTATCCTGTTGACGAACCTAAACTGCATCACCAGACTGTCAAACACAAAACAGCAGATTAGCATTAAACCGTCATTTCAACGCTTTGAAGATGATGATGATATTCTGTTGCTTACTGGATGTATTCCTTCTTGGTGTCATTAGTGATGACAATCTCTGTGCCGCCCGGCTTCAGTTCGTGCTGGTGAGTCTGAACAGGAAGAATGGGATTATATCATGTGAATTACACAGAAAAGCACTTCATCACAAATCGAAAGTTGTTGAGGCAAAGGCGGCATGTTTGAACACACCTGTCCAAAGAGCTCCTCGTCGATGGTGAACCTCAGATCCAAGTCTGTCGGGTCGTTCTCCAAAATCCACATCAAGGAGTTGAAATATTCACTGTCCTGAAAAGACAACACACAAAATGAATGTCTTCCAGACACTGGGCAACTTCTGAGTCTGAAGAGTTAAGCCCTTTCTAACAGCCAGCAGGGGGCGACTCCTCTGGTTGCAAAAAGAAGTCTGATTGTATAGAAGTCTATGAGAAAATGAGCCTACTTTTCACTTGATTTATTACCTCAGTAAACATTGTAAACATGACTTTATGGTCTCAATCTCTAGTTTCAAGTCTTCTTCAATACAGCATGATGTTCATTTAGTAAATTATGGTCCCATTTAGAGTCAAATAGAACATAAAGCAGGGGATGCTTTAGGGTGTGGCTACCTTGTGATTGACAGGTCACTACCACGGCATTATCCGGTCTGGGAATTATCTGTGTTTTTGTCTTACAACTTTACCCCCTCCACAGTGTGTTTTCAGTTCATGAAAGTTAATTATAACCTTTTTGGTCGCCTAAAAATGTCTTATTTAACATTCGTTAAAAATGTGACACTCACAACAGACTCCATGTCCTGGAGAGTGATCGGCTTCTGTAGCATCATCTTGTAGAAAGGCCGAATGAAGAAGGCTTTGAAGGACACAAACAAAAGTGTCAGGATCTATAAAATCACACAATTTGCTCTGATCCCTTTGATCTGCCCTTTGACAACATTTATACAATCAGGTGGCACTCACCATCGAGCAGTTTGCCATGATACACGGCCATGCCTGCCACGCGGCCGATGAACTTGAAGTAGGACAGGTGGTCCTCGTTACATAAACCTGAGTTAGGGTTAATCTGCAGTGTGTAGTTGTCCCTGGAAGACAAATCACAAAACATGAATAACAGGAATAAACATTTCCAGCTGCCCTGGTTCCTGCCAATAGATAATTACAGCTCGTTTATGTGTATTTTTAAACTATTATATGAAATACAATCCTGTGATTGTGTGGGAACTTTGACTTGAAGTTTGTATTTTCATTGATGCTCATCACAACTTATGTTAACAGCACTAACTGCTCCGTGATCACAACTCATTTTCCATTTCACTATTACAGTTTTCCAGGCCACGTTTTGTTTTCAAGAAGATGAGCAATTTGAATCTCAATTTGGCCTGAAACTGTGTAAACATAAATGTATCTTCCCAACAACAAAAATCCCACTCGGAGTCTGTGACTGCACAATATGAGCTCTACGTTAGTATTTTCACATATTTCTCTGGACTTTCCAGACCTAGAAGCAGAATATCTGTCCTGAATGAAGGGCTGGGCGGTAATTCAATATGATAATTTATTGTCTTTCAATGGAATCATATCGCAATGAAATCCTATATCACGATACACAATTACGTCATCTAAATTGATAATAAAAACAAGCAATTAACTCAAATTTCTCAGAAAATCTGACTATTTTGCACTAAAGTTCTTAATAAAATGAGAAAATAATCACTACTTTGTCATTTGTCAAGTATTTCATTTCATTTCATATAGACTACTTATTTATTGAATTACCAGAAAACATGTTATATCTAATCCCTAACTTTATATATCGTTAACAAGATATGAAATGACCTATATCGAGACAGAAGAGTTTGGCCATATCGCCAAGCCCTGCCTGAATATCATTAATTTACTGTTCCTTCATACAAGTCAGAGCACCAGTGCCTCTTCCTCTAAATGTGAACGGGCTGTGCTGCAATACAAGACTGTTTTGGATGTTTGAACTCGTCTAAACAAACCTAAATGATGTATAAAACCATCAGAGGAGGGAGAGTTTGGACTCACGTGGCAGAATACTCGAACAGTCCATAGTACGGGTTGAACATCTCCCTGGACATGAGGAAGAACCACTCCCTGGCCAAGCCACCGTAGTCCAGTCCTTTCTCTCCCTCGAACTCCACCCACAGTCGTGCCTTCAGCAGGTCTGCCCTCTTCACTGAGAGGATGCGTCGGTACGAGTCCTCCAGCAGCGCATTTCGTCTCATCTTCATCTCAAAACGGTTTGGGATGTCAGCCTGCGTAGAAATGTATTGTGTTCATTAAGAAGATGTGTGAAAGTGACAAACTGATATCAGAGGTAAAAGTAACACCAGTCCTTTTTAGAAGAGTTTTATCAAGCATTTGCAAGGTAGAGGTAGTTGTAAACAATCTACTGTTAGAGTTGCTCTTTGAGGACACTCACCGGTTTCTTCAGCTTCTTCCGGAAGTAGTCGTACTTCTGTTTGTAATCTCTGGAATAAGGCACTGCCTATAATCAACAGGGGACAGTGTTCAGTTACAAATCCACCTTAAACTTATGACCTACACTGTGGTCAATGACACGCATTTACAGGAAACCGGTAAACTATAAACAGAGAATGATTTTGATTGTGTGCTGATATCATGTTACTGAAGAATAATCTGTCAAATATCATCTATACTCACTGGTCCAGTTATAGCTGAGTTCTGTAATCTGGGATCATCCCATTGTGTGGTCCTGGTGTCTGTGGAAAATATACAATACATCAGAGGCCATTCATTAACATGGAAACCTATACATTATTCAGTCCAAGATGTAATCTTGGTATTAAACGTCATACGCACTGTGATCTATGTAGAATATCCTCCCGTCAGTATGGACCCTCTCCTCCCAGCCAGGCTAGGAAGGAAGAACATATCACATGATTCTTGAATAAATTGGCTTCAGACTATTAAATAAAATAGACAGTACCACCAGCTCTGATTATATATTACAACACAGAGCAATTAAGGTGCCATATAGGATTTTTTGCTTGAGATCTAAAGCCTTAAGTTTATAAATGTTCAGTTCAGTTCAAGTTTATTATCATACACATTAAATAAGTACAGTTGTACATTCAAATGCAATGAAATGCATGTGCCCTGGCTCTCTCATCCCTTAAAAACAATGTATAATAAGAATAAATAAGAGGCGACAACAATAAGAAGAAATCCTACAATAGTAATTAATAAATAAGTCACTGTGGGTAAAGTGCTTGTGCGTTATTTAAAGTGCTCGCTGTTCAATAGTCTAAACGCCTGGGGATAAAAACTGTCTTTCAATTGATTTGTTACTGATTTTCTGTAACTGCTGAACTTACCGGCAGAGGGCCAAGATCAGATGGGTCGAGTGAGGCTGTCCTCCTCATTTGCGCAGGAACCTTCAGCCTGGGATCTTCCTGTTCATAGGAAAATAAACAGGACGTGTTTCAGTCAAAGAGGAAATACACAAGAAATGGTGTTGGAGAGACTACCAACTAAGGGTGCTTTCACATTGGATGTGAAAAGCAAACAAACCAACCACAGGATTTTATGATAGCAGATATGTGATAAGCTAAACTACTAATAAATCTATCTGCTGATCCTGACATCTGTTAAGGAAGCGATCTGTATTTAAGGCTCATGTATATGAGCACGTCAGTGAATTTGATTTCCCAACGTGGGTCCTGATGATGCAGGATGACAATCGCCAAATCAGTCCAAAACGAGTCAGTCTGTATAACTTCACGCTCGCTCCTCTGGTTTGTTTGTAAAAAGTCAGTGCGAACCGGACCAGAACTAAAATGCAACAATGATTCTGAACGAATGACCAAATGAACCGAACAACATGTGTGAAAGCACCCTAAGTTGCCACTATGACACACATTATAAAAGCTTAGCAATTGAGACCCTTTTCTTGTTGTGGAAATAAAATATTGGCTGTGTGTTTGTAGTTCTATTGGCTTTCTTGGAGCCAGCCCCTTGTGGCCATTAAAGGAACTGCAACCCCAAGTGTGTGGTCACCACTTATGATTGGAGGTAAAAGCACATCTGAAGTCTGCTGCTCTCTCACCCAGGTAGTAGTCTTAGTGTTGTGGTCGATAAAAAAGGGTCTTCCATTGGGAGAACTGCGAACCTCCCAACCAGCCGGCAGGAAGCCAGAATCCTGCGTGGCCTCGGGGCTGGGGGTGTGTTGAGGAGACTCCTCGGGGGTCATGGGCGGTAAGGGCGGAGGCGGAGTCGGGGTCTGGCGTATACTTGCACCACTCTGTGCTGCTGCTGCTGCTCCTCCTGCTGCTCCTGCTCCTCCTGCTCCTGCTCCTGGGGCCTCTGAGGTTTTCTGTCCAATTAAAAAATATAATATGGAGAAAGTGGGTTTAAAGATTTCCAGTTGAGTGTCAGTATACATAAATACCTTTGCCCTTTATCATTATCAATAAGAATAAATGAAAACACATTATACCTGAACGAGGGGTCGAGTCCATGAAGTGGTTCGGCTGTTGTGATTGACAAAGTAGCGTCTTCCTTTACTGTCTCGCTTCTCTTCCCAGCCTGCAGGCAGCCCAGATGAGGTTGGAAGCAGCTATTGAATGACATAAAACATGAATAAAGTGATCAATACAGAAAACCTCAAGCTCACTGAGTAACCAATACCAACAACGAAACATATAAACTCCCCAAAACTAACTTCCACAAAACAGGAACTGTAAGTTTAAAGTAAACACCTGTGAATCTTGAACGCTCAAATCCATCCACTCAAACGGCAACATCCTGATGTAATACAGGTTTGGTAAAAAAGTGGGAAAGAGTGATTTCATCGGAGAGTGGAATACTCACCACAGGATTAACAGGATGTTCCTCTCCTGTTGAAGTCTGGGCACTTCCTCTGAGACTGGAATGGCTTGAATTACTAGCATGATCCTGCAGGACAGAGGAAGGACGTCAAGGACAACAATGATCACTTGGCCATTAATGTGCTATCCACTCTTCTCTCCCTCTCTCACTGAAAGCGTGTGGTTTCTATTAATCTCATTGTGAGTCTCTCTTCCCCTGACTTCCCAGAAACCAGAACCGTATGTTGCACAGAAAATGACTCACCGTCTGGGAGGTGCGCAGCTCGCCAGCTGTGGCCCCAGAAACGTGAGTGTTTCTCAGCTCATCGCGGAATGGGCCGAACTCCGCAGGCCCGTGGGGTGGAGGTGATGTGATCTGGTTATTGCTGTGGTACAAGGTGGACTCGTCCTCTGTAATGATCTCCCAGCTCTGGATGAGACAGATGAGACTCATCAATTAGACACAGCGGGGGAACTGATCCGAGGTTAGATCCAACAACAAGAGCTCTGCCAAACTTCTCAGTTTAAATATACAGTCTTCTGTTGTATAGTAAACCTAAAAGTTAGTTTGTTTAGAAAGTGGATTTCCTCAAGTGTTTATGCCAAAGCCCTCAGAGGACAAGCCAGAACTACAACCACCAGTTCAACACCTGGCTTCAACATGGCGTCTGCACAGCTAACAGAACCCATCCCGTCCTTCCCTCACCCATTCACCTTAAAAAGCATTTTTAAAAACGGTGTTAAAGTTACCTCAGGAGACGATCGCGTGCTGTTCTCATCGTGGTCTGAGATCTGCCTGCGTGCAATAAAAGCCTGCTCGGCGTCCATATTATTGTTCTGTCTTCTTTGCATCTGCACATCGCTGTCCCTGTTTAGGACACACATACACACACGTACACTATCAGTACTGCACCAACAAGGAAAGCGATGTAACTTTGCCGAGCTGAGGGGAGCTGCAGTCTTACTGGACTGTGGGTCGTTGCCACTGTGTGGTTCTGCTCTCGTGATTGACAAAGTAGGTTCTTCCCAGGTTGTCCTGCCGCTCCTCCCAGCCAGGGGACAGAGCAGGCAGCAGCTGGCTTTGTCTGGGACCCGACATGTCCTGAGCCTCCAGAAACTCCCAACTAGGCTGCACGACATAAACAAAACGTTTTAAAAGGCAGCACAAGCAGGATGAAGGCAATATCCTAATGCCACACACCAAAGAAGACTTGTCAACTAGAAGAAAATTCACTGGCGAGGATGAAGCCTGGAGCTCTGACTTGGCTTAAAATTGAAGAAATCACCAGCATATTTTACAAAGGTCAACCCTAACCCACAGACAGTGGCACAAATATAAGACTTTGTTTTTTAAGACAAGACTTGTGTTAAGGAGTTGGTCTAAAGCAGTGTTTTCAGGAAAATTGGAGGGAAGATGAGGGAAAATGCTAAAAACAATAAATAAAATAAAATAAAATAAAATAAAATAGTAATAATAATCATTATTAGTAGTAGTATTGGCATTATTATGTGTATTATTATAAAATATAATTTATAATTTTATATAACATATCAAAATTTGCCATGCCCATCTTCATCACGTCATAAGCTGTCAGTGTTGACCTGTAACGGTCGGCTCCCGCCACGAAGCTGCTATGCTCCTGAAATTTAGCTAGCTAGCTTACTTACTAGCATCTAGCTAGCGCTAACTCACAAAAATTGAGACTTTTTTGTAAAAGAAAAGACCTGACAAGCAGACCAACACCCCAGCTGATGAAAACACAGCTGCTAAAACTCCTAGCTAATGCTATTTGGGGGGAGACCTGGCATGGAAACATTTGGGAACCCGTTCTCTAAAGAACTCATGTTACTGCTATGACCTTTGATTGTTTAAACTGTTGTCTAAGGTGAAACCGAGGTTATATTTGCTTTTCAATGTGATGTTTGTTATCCAAATAAACAGAGGTCGCAGTTTAATAAGCATGAGATAAATGTTTTTCTGAGTAGTTTTTAGCTTTGTAAGTTGAATGGAGATTTGTGGAGATATTCAATGTCCAGTCACAATGATTTCCACGTGTGATGATACCTGATGATACACAATCACTATACCCGCTGTAACTGATTCCTTGGAGAGAAAAGATGTACAAGCAAAAAACAATTAAAATTGAGGCCGCCTTCAATTTGATTTGGGGTAAGAATCTGGTTTATTTTGGGCTCGTAGAAGTTCAGAGTGACTGGGAACTATTTTGATTGATGATCTAAATTTGAGGCAGCAGCTGATTTATTATGAACAGGTAAAAAGAATCACCGAGAGGGTCTGTGATATTTTTGAAGATCTATCTTCCTGCTGAAGAAGCACTAGCCAAACTTACATCCGTGTCCTCAGTCTGTTCGGCCGTTTCCTCTCCTGAACCCGGGTTTTTCGGCAGGTACGTCATTTTGAGTCGCAGGTGACCTTTGACTCTGGACTTGTGGCTGCGTGACCAACAGATGAATTTATTTTTTGAACAAGGAAGAAATAAATATTGTCATGTTTTTTGTATGTTACAAAAATAAAGTATGAACTGTGGCCGATCATGTAAAACGGAATGTAAAACAGGGAAAGACAAAAGGAGTAAAAAACCATGAAATCATGCCAACCTTCGTGGGTGAAGCAGAAAATCCTTGAATGTGTATGGCCTTTCATTATTAGGATTTTCTGTCTGAGAAAAAACAAAACAATAAAAGGAAATCTTTAATTCTCCACGTATTTCCACAGAGGCGTGAATAAACCTACTGCCTGTCATAACACGGTATATTTAAAGATACTGATGGTGGTGACAGTGTACCATGGGGGCTAATTTGTGGGTGTTGTATTTATAATGAAACAAAAGCAGGAAGGTAACATAAACATGACGGACTGTGTTTCCAAAACTATGGACAACGATGCGGAACAGACACTAGAATAAGGGCGTGCGTGTTTATATTTACAAGGTGACATGGGTGAGATTGAGGTCCAGAGCTACTGTACAGTTAAAAACAAGATCAATTCTAACTTGCGTGAACTTAAACAAGTCACAGATGTCAATATACAAAGAACTAGGATTTCCTGTAACCAAGGACTTACCGGTATCTGATTTAAGGGGACGTCCACCTGTCCCAGAAAGTCATCACGTGTCTGACAGGGAGAGAGGGGGAGAGGGAGAGAGAGAGAGAGAGAGAGAGGGAGTCACACACAGATGTCAGGATCATGACAATATTATCTCCCTCTACACACACAGACACACGGAGGACTGTCCGAGACATGTCTTCTTTCTCAGCCGTCTTTGGAGTAATGAGGAACACTAATGTCCCCATAGGAACACGCTGTGTGCCTGTTACAGTGATTTTTAGTGGTATTTTAACTCCTATCATTTTTATTTGTCTCATGTATTTCCTCACACGTTCCTTATCTTTAATCAATAGATTATACAGAACACTGCACTATTTTCCTACTTGAAACAACGGGAGTCATTTGACGTGATCGATGTCTGTATTTATTTATTATGTAGCCTAGATAGGAATGTGTTTATTGGCCCACAATGAATGGCTCCACTGTGTAATATGCTAGAGAGACTTGAACCAAAATAATGTAGCATTTGTCAGATAATTTGCTTTGAACTCTTCACACATTCGCAGCCGTTACAGTCTGGAAAGGCAAACACACACTGCACTGAGGGAGTCAGCTTTGTGACCAAATTAACACCCGTGGCAGGTCAAACTGTCTAACAGCGGTATAGAGTGTTTACGTGAACAAATATAGATGGAAGGAGGCCTCCTTCGTCCTGCCCTTGCATGTCTGATTGTGCAGCCAAGAAAAGCAGTTAAGTCCAGGTTAAAAGATACAACATGCACATCAGCAATGAGCCTAAAAACTCATATTAATATCTCCTCTAGCACAGTTGTCACTGATGTCTTAGAATGATTTTTAATTTGTATATATATATATATATTTTTGGACACATTTTGTGAACTTTAACTACATCATAGCGAATAAAGGTAATTATTGGATATTTTATTAATGAGCACCTAGAAAGACACAACTAAAAAAGACACACAAGTCTTACAACAGCTGAGATTGATTGCAATTTTGTAGAGCGGCAATGATTAGTTGACTAATCAATTAGTTGATCAACAGAAAAATAATCGCCAACTATTTTGATAATTGATAAACTGTTTATAATAATTTTTCAAGCAAAAATGGCAAAAAAAAGCTTTCAAATATGGAGATTTCCTGCTTTTCTCTGTTTTATATGAACATCTTTGTGTTTTGGAGTGACAAAAAAAGACATTTAAAGAGAAATGAGAAACTGGGATGGTCTTTTTTCATTATTTTCAGACATTTTAATAGACCAACGATTAATCTAGAAAATATTCGATAATGAAACAATCATTAGTTGCAGCCCTATAATTTTGTTGATGTAGGAATTCAGTCTTACTCGATGGCAGCACTTACAGCGCTGTAAGTCTCTCTGGACAAAGACTGACAGTTAAAATGGAAATGTACAAAGTAGGGCTACAGCTAACAATTATTTTCATTATTGATTGATGTGCAGATTATTTTCTCAATCATTCAATTAATCATTTGATGTATAAAATGTCGGGAAATAGTGAAAAATTATTTAATGATGTCATTAAATTGCTTATCTTGTCCAAACAACAGTCCAAAAAAGTTAAAAATATCCAGTTTACTATCAAGTGAGGCAGCAAATCCTACAAACGCTCTGGTAAGTCAGGCATATTTAGGGCTGGGCAATATGGTCAAAATCTTCTATCACGATATAGATAATTTCATATATCGATAATGACATATATCACAATATAGCATGTTTTCTGGTAATTCAATAAATAAATAGTCTAAATGAAATAACCACATGGTAAAGCCTATTTTTGTATATTCCTGTGTGAATTAAATACCTGATAAATGAATGAGTATTTTCTCAGTTTAAGAACTTGAGTGCAAAATGAACAGAACAGTTTTAGGTGAAATAATAGAGGAAAAAAAATGAATAAAAAAAAACATAGGCCTAGCCCATATAGTGATAGAAATGATATAAAAAAATATATATACGATACACATTTTGATAACGTTTTGATATATATCGTCATATTGCCCAGCTTTAATATGTATTTTAAATACTATTCTGCAAGCTGCTGGGCAGCTGCTTTTATGGTGACGATGCACTGTGAGACAGCACATTGCACAGTGTTTCCTTGACAGTGAGGTCTCCTAAAATACCCATGTGTTTCAGGAGGTCTCAGTGGTATTAATGTTGGTTATATGTATTTGCACACCACAGTCTACAGGATATTAAAACAGTTAGAATTTGTGTTTCTTTAGGTATTGTTTACAAACAGCCAGTGTACTGGAGATTTACAATATATATGTATACGTGCGTGTATACAGAATAGACAGTAGTGTTGTTTCATATACAACACAATACACTGTTTTCATCCCCTTAAAATATGAAGAATGCCATGTCTAAGACACTGAACTTAATACAAAGTTAAGGGACATTTCTAAACTTCAGTGTCCGGTCTCACATTATAACTGAGAGGTAATCTCATATTATAGCATCGTTTCTCATATCTTATTTAAGTCAATAAATTCAGTAGAGCTGCAGCGATTAACCGATTAGTTGTCAATTATTAAATTAATCGGCAACTATTTTGATAATCGGTTTGAGTAATTTTTTATGAAAAAAAAAGTCTAAAACCTCTGATTGCAGCTTCTTAAATGTGAATATTTTCTGCTTCATTTACTCCTCTATGACGGTAAACTGAATATCTTTGAGTTGTGGACAAAACAAGACGTTTGAGGACGTCATCTTGGGTTTTGGGAAACACTGATCAACATTTTTCATCATTTACTGACATTTTATAGACCAAACAACTAATCCATTAATTGAGAAAATAATCGACAGAAAATAATCGTTAGTTGCAGCCCTAAAATCAAGCACGTCCAGCAGGATAGCATTTTAGTGTCACATTCACATCAGTTCATCAGTTGTCGGCAGTGATCAGATCTTCCTTCATCCGAGCTCCACTTTTAGTAAAACCACAGTATATTTGATCTTACACTTAAGCCCAGTTCTAATATTAATATAATGTAATTATAATCTGTAGTTCTTAGAAATCTTAACAACAACATTTCAATACACTCTGCCCTTCATAGCTTTTAACAGTGTGCTTAGACGATGAGAGACTGAACTATACAAACAATCGCAGACTAATTGGGACAACTGATCCCCCTGTCACATTACAACTCAGTATTTCATAAACAGTAATGCATAAACGATTACCAGGCTGACTGCCCAAGCTGGTTTCAAAAGTCAAGTAGGTCAATTCTATATTAGTAACAAACAGAGTTTTTCTATCAAGTGAAACCGATTCTTTGTGGATGCAGGGTGAGGTGAGGCCAAGCTTAACAAAGAGGAAGTGTATGCTTTGGACACATGACAAGTCTGCCCAAGATAAACGGATAGTAATAGATAAATGTCTGTTCAGAGCATCCCCGAGGGTTCAAGCGACCATAATTGTAACTCAGTTGAGCATGTGGCATTAAGCTGACCACGTACTGTATGAGGTTGTGGCAAACAGCTACAGACACATGTTTGGGCATCTGTGGAGCGAGCTCAGTGATATCCATCTTAGCTCGGCAACGACAAACTACTTTTAACAGGTGGACAGCAGCTTGTGAAACCGAAACGTCTGAAGAGCTACGCAGCGAAATGTTAATGGAGCATGCAAAGTGTTTGATGATGAGCCATCCTAATCAGGAATGTACGTACACATCTGAGCAACTATTCCATAAAATACGTCTTGGCACTCATGAGGCTGCCAGAGCTGCAGAGACTATGCTGGATTATCACGACAAAGTAATGTCAACGCTGTAAAATGAGGAAGTTTTCCACAGCTGAAAGCATTTGCTGTCACAGCAGGAGGCAGCAACACCAAGTCTGATGGCCTGTTCACGTGTTGCGCTGGTGGAGAATGCATGACCAAAAACATATTTATTTAACACACACACGGGAACAAAAAGGTCCTATTTTTCTTGGCTGCTACATTTCTGTTTTTACAGCTCAAGCCCAAAAGTTAAGCTTGGTGTTGCTGTGCTCTTTTCATAATGAGTGAGTGACTTCTTTAAACCACATGTTATCACTTCTGAAGGAATCTGAAAAGCTTGAACAAGGAAATTCACCCCGCCACCACAACCACAAACACTGTGGCAGCTGCACAAAACTAGCTGAGGCTATCAAATCTGGATGTAGGTCATGTTCAACTTCATTACACAGGAAGTTAAATCATAGTTAAATTTGGGCCATTTTTACTACATCTTGGTTCTTGTTGGGGTTGTTCAAAATACGGCAGAGTCATGTTCTCACCTTCCTTGTGTTATGTGGTCACGACTGGTTGCTCATTAACTGGTGAGATGAGGTATACAGGGTTACGAGGGCGCTGCAGATAAGAACGGCAGACCTGGAATTTTCATAAAAATTTCCATTGTGGAATTTTTCCTGCATCACCACGGACACACTCAACTATATAGTTTATCAGCTTTATCTTTTTATCTTTGTTTATGTTGTAATAGTTGAAACATCTTAGTGAACCGTCCACAGTAGTTTGTCTCTACCACTGCTAAAATTAACAAAGGATGACACATTCAGCCCATATAGGGAGAGGTAGAGTTTGTGATATTTTGAATTGCTATAGCTGTTTATTTTTCCCCTTTTTTTTTGTACAGTAGTAGATATATCAAACGGTGTTGTTGGACTGTTTGTAGGCACGAGGTGAACATCTTTACTGCTGCTGTAAAAGGAAAGTCATTTGTGAGTACAAAGTTCATTTGGCCATATTTAGTCAGGAGAATCCCTACCCATTTTTTTTAAAAGAAATGCTTCAATTTCTGCGGTAAAAGGAACTCATATGTATGTTTTAGTATTTTTAAATGTGCTTCCTAGTTATTTGACTTATAATATACAGTGCTTATTGTGTGTTAGGGGTGTAAGAAAATATAAAACATATTGAGTATTTTTTTTCTTTTATGTGTGTGTGTGTGTTTTCTCTTTTCCATTGTGATTTGTTAAATATGAAAAAATTTAAATATTGTACCTTTGAATCTTGCATACCATATTATAAATCTCCACCAATAAAACGCGTTTAAAAAACAGAAAAATAGAGTATTGTGCTATTATGTTTTGTGATACTGTATCAATTCTCAAAAATACTGTATTGATTTTGAATTAATAGTTTATATGCTAAGATTAACTCAGTCAATACTTTATTTTATTTGCAAAGAGCTGCTCCCTCTGAGTGTATGCTCCCTCTCAAAGTAGTACTATGACATTGGATGTTAAAGGGACTGTGATAAATGCAAATGCAGATCCCACTGTTCAGATTGTATAAAAATTACAACTTTTTTTTACTCAGATTGTATGCATATGGTGGTGGTATCTTCTTTATACTATGATAGTTTCCAAAAAATAGATTTTAAAAAGTCACAATATATCACCTTACTTACAGAATCGCAATATGTCACAATATATTGAATCGTAGGGCTGAACGATTTTGAAAAATATCTAATTGCAATTATTTTGACTGATATTGCAAGTCTGTAGAATATGATGAGTAGGCCAGGACATCTCTGCAGCACGACAATATTAAATTTAAAATTTTATTTTGACACGCGCCTCCTTGCGATTTGAAAATTGTTGAAGGCCATATTGTGACTTCAATAAAATTTGGATTAATTGTGCAGCCCTAAATCGTAACCCCTGTATCATGATACGTATCGTATCGCCAGATTCTTGCCAATACACGGCCCTATATGAGTGTGAATCCCATTGTTGTGACCCCGTTGTGTGCCGACACGGTCAGAGTGTAAACAAAGGTGTGTAGTATTTGATGCAGACTTTTAAGAGAGAGATGTGTGACGCGACACTAAATATGCACAAAGGACTATGAACCTCAACGCTCACATGAAATGAATGCACTTGATACTGGTATTTCACAGGCATTTTAAAGCGAGAAGATAAAATCTAGACTTACAAAAGCAAATTCAGATCTTTAAAAGTAAATGGACTGGCTAATTAGGTAAAGAGGAGACCTTCTCACTTGACAACCTGCTAAATGCAGGGGGGGGAGGCTGACACCTAATACTTCACAAACACTGCCTGGCAGGGGGACCCATAGGGAAGGGAACGCGCCAACCTTTTACTGGGAAAGGCTCACGCTCCCATCCTGCCTACGTTACATTACCCCCACCACACACACACAGACACACACACTCTATGTCCACAGATGGCTGGCATGACTGTGCTGCTGCTCTAGTATCATGCTGTTAAATTTGAATCCACGGGACTGGGCAGTGCTACAGACCACCAGACTATCTGGAGTCAGGGGGAATATTTCAGAGGCACTTTATTTATACCAGCAAGGGGCACTACTTTTCCCACCACTAAAATTAGCCCGGGTAAATACTTAAAGTCGATTACTCATAGCGCTAACAGAATAGTAAAAATGGAGAACTACTCTAAAGTTGAGCACGTCTTCACACACACTGAACAAACAAACGAGACGAAAGACGGACAACTTTTCCTTCTCATTCATGCTTTTTCTTGGAAACCAATATGAAAATGGATTTACTGTAATGTAACCGAAGCCCCCTGAATGTTTGTCCACATTGGGCTTGTTAATTGCATGACTTAGCTGTAGCGATCTTCTCAGTTACTGAATGTCGCTCTAGCTTGCGGTGAGCCTAATGGCTGACCCTGAGTAAACAGAGTTTTAAGGATTTGAATGGCGAGCAGTATAGGAGAGCAATAATAGCATGAAGCCAACATGTTAATGTACTTGTTATTTGCAGTATTCAGGACAGTCCGACTTTAATTTCACTGTGCGTGAAAGCAGAAGTCAAAGTGTGTCACCGGAGCTGTCAAACCGAAGCAGTATGGAATCTACTTGAACCAGTTAGACAACATTCTAGCCGACTCCACAGTGTTGCTCCATATGTGTTATGTAAATCCTTAATTGAGAGCGGTTTGCCTCTCAACTCATTGATAAGTTTTAGGCCTGTTGGAGCATCAGCTAGTTCCAATGAAGAAACTTAACACTCACCTTGGTGTTTTCAACCGGGCTCTGTGGTGTGTTATTCCCTTTGTGGCTTGTGTTTACATCAGTAACAGAGCTAGGCAACTTAGCTGGGCAGAGAGGAGACAAATGAATGTGCACATGTGGACAGTGAGGACTACTGAGTTTTGGATTTGAAACGTGACATGAAATTCCAGTGTTAGCGTAGGGCACCTCCAGGGAAAAGCTCCTTTGTATGGCGCGGTGACAATGGTTTTCCTCGGGCCTTTCCTGGCCTTTTCCTGATGAACAGGCCTTTTGGTTTTTCTCTGACGGTTTAGTCGAGGAGAACAAACACGCAGAGGTACTACGATAGAGTTTTTTGCAAGGGTTGTGTTCACCCTCGGGGTGCGTGGCTGGGTTAGGAGCCTCGGGATATTCCACATTGACTGTAGCCGTGGTTGTAGCTCCCTTCCCGGTCACCACTGGTCTCTGGTGGGCAAAGTGCAGCAGCACGCTGCTCGAGTGACGATTAGATCTGTCTAGAGTTGACGACAGTTCCCTTATTTTACTCCTGTCCTCCATTTTGCCTTTTGGTTCATCCTGTAAAGGAATATTAAATTGCACCATGTGTTTGGTGTCCCTCGACTCGGTCGAGCAGCTTCCTTTTGGGAGACGATGGCCACTCGCTGCCGTGGCGGTGGACTCTCTGCAGTTCACTTCCTCGTCATATTGTGAGAATTCACTGGTCTGTAGAGATGACTGGTGAGACCCCCTCGCTAGTGGGAGAGCAGGTAGAGCCACTGGACTGACTGGAGAAGCAGGTGGGGTGCTGCAGGGGCTCTTTGGGAATATAACCAAGGAGGAGCACCGTCTCAGCGGGACCTTGGACTTGCAGCAGGGTCGACTCCTCTCCTGGGTGGTCCGGTGCTTTTCTGAAGCCTCTGGCTCAAAGATGCTGTTGCTGCTACAGTACCCGGCATCGCTGGCCATGCTGCTGCTGCACGAGCCTCCGTCTGATCCACTGCCTGCTCCTCCTTCACTGGCCGCCGGCTCTCCATCCTCTATACTGCCATCCAGCTCTCCGCTGAGCTTTCCACAAGGCTGCAGCGAGATCTGCAGAATGCTCTTCTTAGTAAATCCTCCTGTGTTGACCCTGGGTATGAATACTGAAGAGTACCGCTGTAAATTAGCATAGTCTGGTGACAGAGGAGTCACCTTCAAGTGGACAGAGCTGTGCGCCAGACTCTCTGCGGGGCTACGAGCTGACACACCGACTCCGCTCTCCTCACCATGGCTGCTGAGGCTTTCTGACAGAGGGTCCGTGTTGCTTCTCCTTGACGCAAACTGCAAGCGCAGCCGACGTGCCATTCGTTTAACTCTCTAATCCCTGCAGCGTCGGCGAGAGCTGCATGATCAAACTTGCTGGTAGGGAAAAAAGGAAAGCAAAGCAACTGCTCCCAGCTCTGCTCTGTGATCACAATCATTAGCGGCTGTACATAGCCAAAATAGCTCTGGTGACAACCTACATTCCTCTCCAGGCTGATCTCAGCTTTTAGTCAGAGGAGGTCAGTGGTTCTGTTTGGAGACATGACCCAAACATACGACCTTTGAAACAAGAGCAATCCCGGAGGCTAGCCCCTTTAAGGAGCATACGGAAAACAAAAATCACACTAACACTTTAAGGACAGAGCTTCCACTGCTGACCTGCTTTACAACCTTAGCTTAGCTTTGCTGCTAGTTAACGGCACCTCCCGAGTTCCAGCCAGATTAATATCGAACACCTCGTGTCTGTTCTAGCCGCCTCACTACCGTTCACCCCTTTGGAGAAAACAACAACATGGTAGCCCTCTACGTTGCATCTTAGACTAAAGCTCTGGTAAACTGTTACATCTGCCTCAGGCCACTCACTCAAGACTCTACTTCCTGCCGCTGCTATGCTTCTAATATTTCTCTGTGCCCCCACAAATATTTTTACCCACTGCTATTGAATTACAGGAAATCAAAAGGGAGTGACTTTCGACATAATTCTGTGTCAAACGGAGGACTGGGTTGCAAAATCACACAATAAAAAACACCATATCCTGTGAAAAAATATGCGGTAATAATAAAAATGCAAGTGATTGTAAACTGCTAAACCCAGCACACTTATTTCACACAAAACTAAAGCAAAACAATATTTCAAAAAACGTTTTTTTTGCTTGCAAAGTAACAGAGAATGTGTTTAACGGAGATAAAGTAAGCTGTGACATATTATCTGCCTGCCCTACAGATAACACAAGCAGATGAGGACGAGCTTCGACAGTGACACGACACCTGTTATATGACACTTCATGTAACTGTCAGTGCTGCTCTGATTTCCTCTCCGTGGCTGTTGACAGGCCCATTTATTAATGGCAGCCTATTGTGAGTCAGGCTGGCCTATTTCAGGGCATCGGCCAAATCAGTTTCAGTATAAGGTGTAATAGTTAGAGACACAGTCAGGAAAAAGGCATGATTCACTGCTGCAGCTGCCTATTTCCTTTAAACCTACATGACAAACTACCAGGAAACCTCGTGATTGACTATGAAACACCCATCTGGCAAAAAACTGATTGAATTGATGGTGGTGCATAGGCCATAAGATAAGATTGGTGACTCACACTATCCTATTTATGCCAAGTCATACAGTATGTGGTGTAACAGGCCAATAATAAAGCAAAGCCGCCTGTGGTATACACATTGAATGTGGAACGATCAATGTCAATCAGCAGGTGCAGCTGTAATGAGCTACGCTAACGAGTTGCTAAACTCTACACCTCCTCCACTCCCCCAACACCACCACTGAGTGGCAAAACTAATCTGCTATGTCCGCTTTGAATTGTGAGATCTGGAGCAACACAAAACACCATCTTGAAAAAGTTGATAATGATCTGTACTGAATTATTGTTGTGTATTTTACTTTTTTTACTTTAGTTTTTAGTTTTAACGCCACTAATTTCTTTAAAGCATTAACGCAATCAATCTTTCGGAGGTTGTAGCAGGCTGAGTTTTAGAGCTAGAGTGAAGATACTGGCATATGAAACTAGAAAACCTAAGGAATCCATTGGTACCAACCACGTCATACTAGTTTGTCGGAAAGGAGGTTAAATAACGTTTCAAACTTACGCTACATTTTGGCGAGGAAAAATTGTTATGGCCATTTTCAAAGGGGTCCCTTGACCTCTGACCTCAAGATATGTGAATGAAAATGGGTTCTATGGGTACCCACGAGTCTCCCCTTTACAGACATGCCCACTTTATGATAATCACATGCAGTTTGGGGCAAGTCATAGTCAAGTCAGCACACTGACAGCTGTTGTTGCCTGTTGGGCTGCAGTTTGCCATGTTATGATTTGAGCATATTTTTTTATGCTAAATGCAGTACCTGTGAGGGTTTCTGGACAATATTTGTCATTGTTTCGTGTTGTTAATTGATTTCCAATAATAGATTTATATATACATTTGCATAAAGCAGCATATTTGCCCAATCCCATGTTGATAAGAGTATTAAATACTGGACAAATCTCCTTTTAAGGTTCATTTTGAACAGATAAAAAATGTGTGATTAATTTGATTAATCAAATTAAATTAATTTAATACATTTTTACAATACCTTTGGCTTTACAGAAACTCCTCATTTTCTGATTTGTATTTACTATCATTGTATTTGTTGTCCAAATACTGTTTTCACAGTTTCACAATTGCTTCCAGTAAAAACTTCCAATGCAATCCACTGTCTTCAACCCTAATTGGAAGTGTGTTTAGCTTGCTGCATAGCTGTTCAACTCAACGCGCTGAACAAAGCCTGCAGACATGTAGATACCTTAAAGCAGGACTTGTCGGTCTGATAAAAATCAGCTGGACATCTGGTTGTCTGTGGACAGATCTGAGCACCAGGACAGGTCTGAACCAACTTTTATTTTCAGAGAGAACAGTGTTTGTGCAGTCGGTTGCACAACAGCTCTTTACCAATGCATCAGTGTTTTCCATGTGAATTCATGATGGCCATTCATTCAAGGGGGAGTAACCATGGCAACTTCCGCATACGGGGATGTCATGTGCATACCCTCTATTCATGCTGTCTCTGGAAGTGAGACAAGGCCTGCTACACAGACATCTCTATGCCAGTGTGTGATCGCAGAAGGGAAACCTTAGAAAGAGTCTTATTCAGATCTTTATGTGTCTGATTATGAATATGTCATCCACTGGGAGTCTCTTCCAGGAAGGACTACACTGTTAGATTATGGGGTCTTGCCTGGAGCCCTCTTCTCCTTCACGTTCCTCATTCACATAACAGCTTAACCTGCTCAACAAGCAGCAGAAGTGTAATAATAATAAAGACACTATGTGAAAGATTAAACTGTGTATCACAGTAATGATTAGGATTAATTATACAGCAAACAGCACATGTCATATCTTGTAAGGGACAGACCAACAGACCCAGTTTCATTCTCAGACTCTGCTGGTAGCAAGACAAAAAAGAAAATTTGCAAAACATGGAGGAGGAAATCAGACCTTTCCTGCATTTCCGGCTCATTCTTGAGTGTCAGAGCAGCAGTGACACACGTACACACACAGAAACACTTTCACACTGCTGACACACCCTCCACATTTTAACATACTCCACCTGGAGCATGACAAGGCCGGGTGTGAGTCAGTCACACCCAGGTTCATTTGACGTTATGAAACATTCGAGAAGCATTCAGCCAAACTACAAACAAAAAAACAAGCGAAGAAGAAGCTAAGTTTATGTGGACGATATGTGCATGTGCCGAGTGCGTGTGGACTGTATGTTTTTACTTATTCTGTATTGCGACCTGCCGAGGGACTGAAGATTAAAATCAAATGTAAGCCAGATCTTGTGCAACATGTCAAACTGCAACATCTGTTCAATGTTGCACAAGCTGCTTTATAAACAACTAACAAAAACCACAAAGCACAACAAGAGAAGGGACTGTTTCATTCTCACAGCTCGGCATTGTTAGTTCCGTGCAGAACCACGTAGATATGTGACATGGTGGATTTCTAGGAACAAAGTCTTACTAGTGGCTGTCTGACACACACACACAGCTGACTTGATTCTTCTGACAGTCTAATGTGCTGCTTCTTGTTCACTGAGCAGACTCTACCAGTTTGGACAGGTTGTTGAAGCAGTGGGAGGACAGGGCAGGTAAAGATATGTCTTCCAAAGCTATTAGAACTGCAACTCAGTGAGAAAATGGCAAGATACGTATGTTTAAATAACTACTATATCAACTACTAAAAAACACCAACATTAAAAGTTTATAACTTCTTTTTGCTACAGCAAGTGTAGAAAATAGCTTAACCCATTTGTGCCTACAACTGAAATTATTTCCTTTTGGTAAAAAAATGTTCTCTGGGTTTGTCTAAGCACAAATCTGAAGAAATGTTCAAAATCGGTCAAACCGTTTGGCTGAAAAGTGACTTTTTATGATCATACTATGTGTTTGGGTAAGTAACGCAGTAACGTTTCCTTTAACCCAACCTTCCAGCCCTCGGTCTGGGTCTCAATCACATGAACGTAGGAAGGAAAATAACTCTGGATTGAGCTATTACTGCATTTTCCTGGGGGCTCGGTTTATATCACATACAGATAGCACCACTGCTGTCTGAGACTTGCTGCTAACTGTGCTGTCATTGCGGTCTGACTGCTCAGGTGTCCCAGGACCTGTTGTGCAAAAACTGGGTCAGCTGCTCCACTGAGATCAGGCTACAACCTGGCTTTCCCAAAAGCTTTAACACTGCTGTGCACTAACTGAGTAATCAATAAGAGAACACTGATCTGTATCTCAAAACTCAATCTACCATCACACAACAAGCCAAACCTCAGTTCTTATGGAGCTGCTGTTGCTACAAACAGTAACCCTATATATTTGTGTCATAACTGAAACTATTTAGCAACATGTCACTTCACATGATACCTCAATCATCTACATGATATTCAACACTCATCCTGACATACGACTCTTTCAATCTCCATCCACATTTGTAAACAACAGGCGTTAGGATGCCCTTAAGGCAGCCAGATTTGCCCATATTTACAGCTCGGGATAATGAGGGATCCCGGTTTTCCAACAATATCTCACATGTCACGGCAAAATAAGGGCGGCTGTATCGGGCAGACAAACCAAAGTTAACCTTGCACTGGCTGGAGGATACCCTCAGAAATATGACACATTGTTTTATGGTATACACACACGAGGTTACGAGAAAAAAGATGATGTTCTTACATCAAAATATTTGTTATAAGTTCTTCTGCAAATCTCTCAGTTTTAAATTTCCAAACATTTGTGAGACTATTTCATGGCTTGACCATATTTGGGCTCTGTTCAATATGCTGAGTGTGTTACAGCTATCAACATTACAACTATCAATTAAGATGTGTCCATATGTAGAAGAAGAGCAGCTCTTACAATTGATTTCAAATACTTTCTGTTCATTATCAAAGATTTGTTTGGACCAGTCTACAGAGCCAGTAGTCCTGTCAATGTGGAGCCTGTCCAGGGCTTTTAAGCTTTATACAGTTAAGAAAACACTTGTCCCCATTATAATAACAAACTGACATCTGTTATGTACAGCAGGTTGGATCATGACATGGCTGTTTTCTTGTGTACTCTGTGATAAATGTACAAAAGTGCACTAAAAAGGAGCTTTGGTGGAAGGCTACACAGTATATTTTGTTTTTCACCTCAGGAAGTAGACGTAGACACTATCTGTAGTAAGGGTGGCCGCTATTCTGTCTTTCAGAGGTTGTGGTGGGCTCAGTCTTAAAGCTAGCGGGAAGATACTGGTATCATATGAAACTAGAAAACCTAAGGAATGTCATGTTATCTTGTTGAGAAGAAGGATAAATAACACTCAAAAGTTACGCCAAATTTTTGCAAAATTAATCAAGAATATAATCGGCAGATTAATTAATGAAGAAAATGATCATGAGTTGCAGTGAACCAAGCCTTCCACACTTGGAGTCCACTTACTTTCAGTGAACATCAAGATGCACTTAAACAGAACTAGAGCAATTCAAAAGAAAGATTTGTCTAAGCTACGATTCAGAAATGTTCACAGAAAGGTTGAACATAACTAAATAACTTACCAGGCGGTTCTCATCAAACACCTCCAACAGCAGACGATGCTTCCTGGGATCAACCTGAAACATAATATAGACATTACAATCAAATCACTGAAGTACTGGTTTCAACAATAAGCCATGGTCAACAAAGCCAACAGCATGACTTTTAGCATTTTAGGGCCACAAATGATCTCCTGGCACGTATATGTAAGTGCACTACAGTAAATATTCACACGACATAAGAGATGAATAGATTAGGGCTGTCAAAGTTAACGAGATAATAACGCGTTAACGCAAATTCGTTTTAACGGCACTAATTTCTTTAACGCGTTAACGCAGATCGATCTTTTGGAGGTGGTAGCAAGCTATACTAGCTTGTCGAGAAGAAGGTCAAATAACGCTCCAAACACGCGGTAAATTTGGGTTAATTGATTTCCAATAATAAATATATACATTCATTTGCATAAAGCAGCATATTTGCCAACTCCCATGTTGATAAGAGTATTAAATACTTGACAAATCTCCCTTTCAGGTACATTTTGAACAGATAAAAAATGTGCAATTAATTTGCGATTAATCGCCATTTACTACGGACAACAATGCGATTAAATATTTTAATCAACTGACAGCCCTAATTTTAAAATGTTAATTTATTTTAAGTTTCACTTACTCTGAAAAAGAATTCTTCATTCCATTTTGGGTCGAGTGTCTTCATGTAGCATGAGATGGGAAGGAAAATAAAAATAAAATAAAACAGGAGTCCACAATAAAACAAGTGTAAGTGCAGATGCAGACGTTCACTCGCTCACCTTTTTTATTGTTTTAGTCTGCAGACTTGTGATTTCTCCGTTGATGGGGTCATAGAGGGACAGCCTTGTATATGGATCACTGCAGGACAAAGAGAGACACAATTAGATTCAGGTCTGGCGTAGACATCCATCTACAAAGACTGAAACAGTTATGATCTACTTTCTGTCCTTTATGTGTTAGTGGTTTGTGTGGTTCATGTGTGGCCATGAGTTCCGAAGGAGGTAAAAACACTTTACATCATTGTCGGCTCAGATGAGGCACTGCATTCAGACCCGAGAAACATTAACATAATGGTCCCAGCTACTCCATGCTT
The DNA here is from genome assembly GCA_916701655.1 of Sebastiscus albofasciatus. Lineage (NCBI taxonomy): Eukaryota > Metazoa > Chordata > Actinopteri > Perciformes > Sebastidae > Sebastiscus > Sebastiscus albofasciatus. The sequence goes on from CAKAOI010047500.1 coordinate 157,401, forward strand.
GACGCAAAATTGACTGTAATTGTTATTTTATGATGGTCTGAGGCTCTGTGACGGGAATTAAAACCACATCAAACAATCACATCACATTATCTATTACCCAATCTAGGCCCGCAGCAATGTTGTGTCATTAGTAATATATCAAGTGACGGGTTTTACATTAGAGTGATGGTGATACAGCAATTTTGGTTATGACATGAAAAAATAAATATATAGTAAACATAAAGGCACCACAACTCCAGATAGACGTCATTGTCAGATTGCATTTAGAGGTTATGGGGAAGCAAACATTTATTAACCAAGAATATTTAAAGAAGACAAACAAGGAGTGAAAAGGCAGTGAACAGGGCATTAAGAGGGTGACATTTGTGTATTTGGAGAGCTTTTTTTGGCTTTTTTTTAGAGTAAAGATTCCCACAAGATGACATTATGCTGTTCCCTGAGCTAATCAGCACTCACCAATTCATGCTCTTGGAGGAAGTGCCAGCTTTGCAATTGTCAGGGCTGTTTGCACAGAAGATACCAGAGAAAATGTTTTATCTGAATGCTCTAAATACTGTTTTTAAAGAACTTTAATAATTATCTCTTCTTTATTGGCGAATGCCTGTTGTGAAAACTGCAAACATTTAATTATCAGCCTTTACACACCCAATCCTTCCCAATTACTCCAACTATACAAGAGAATAAATAAAAACTCAACCAGAACCAAACACTCAAATCATAACCCAAGGTTTTATTTAATAGGTTTTGCAAAAAAATATAGAACATATTAAATTGGATTTTGGAGGGAATGACGGACTCGGTCAGAATTCTGAAACACAAACTGATTCATGGTTCACTGGAAGGTGGCTGACGTACATGTGCTGTTTGTTGTGGAAAAGTATTGTCATCACCTTCCTGTAGTCTACACAGTGGTTGAGAGGATGCAATTTCAGTTCTGACTGTCCAGCTTTATAATGGAGAAAACTGACAGGAAATGGAGACTGCACATACACACATTGGTCGAACAAAACAAGCTATTTTAATACGTCATCTTGGGGATTTGGGAAATTGTGACAGATTTTTTTCACTATGATTAATTGAAAAATGATGAATTTTAGATTCATGTAGAGCCAATATAATTATCATTTATTAGTCATTTAGTGACACATTTGATGGTTTTACTTCTAAATTGTGAGAATTTGCTGCTTTTCATGTCTTGTGTGATAATAAACGTAATATATTTGCTGACCGGAAAAAAACTATATATTTGATATCACAATTGTTTAATGGCGTAAAAGACTGGCAGGTTAATCAATAATTAAATGAATAGCCCTACTCTTAAGTTATACTGTACAAGGAAGTGTTAACTAGCTACAGCTTACCTGGCCCCGAGGATATCTTTTTTGGCCAGCCCAATTCCACCAACGACTTTCACTTTTAGGACTCTGGATTCTTCCTGAAATAACAAAAGATGAGTTTATGAATACGATAATGACAGAGATGACGACAGAGTACTTGCCAACACACATAAATCACAAAACAAACAACATATAGACATAATAAAAACACAAATACTTAAAATCTCAAAACTATCACTCCCTGGTAATATTCTGTACATGGTTAATGTCCAGTAGATACTGAACATTGTCTTGTGTTGGTATGGTAATGGAGCGCTACAGGAATGAGTAATAAAACCCTGAAATGAGTTAGCATTTTAGCACTTCCTGTTCCCTCGTCTCAAAGTCAACGGGTTTTTTGAATGGGTTTTCAGTTAGATGCCTAAAATAAGGTCTGTGGTTAACACAAGCTAAAGACATTTTAACGTTTTGTTCTACGACATAAAATACATCAGTAAATACCCCACTTGTGAATTTTGAAGCTTTTAAGTGTCTTAAAAAAAGCGGTTGCTAACAAGTGGCTAAATGAGACTACTAAACGTCATAACGCCGACTCGTCCGCCTTTACAGCTTCATGGTGTAATCTCACGCTCATGATACCGTGATGTAGTTTGTTTATAGCCTAACGTTAAGGGTCCCGGATTGGCTAGATCATTTTTAATTATTTAAATGTACTTCAGAGAAAAATAGACCAACTTTGACCCCTATTGTGCCATAAGAAACATCTTAAAAAATGAAGCAGCTGATTCGTCACTGCTACCGGACAGAATAGTGGCAATATGTCAGAAAGAAAATATGATCGCAGAGCACAAAAACGAAAAGCACTATGGCTGAAAGTGACCAAGATCCATGGATGTATAAAGAGAGCTGGATACAGCGTCGGTGGCGGGGCCCCTGTTCATTCCTATGAAAGTCGTTCAGTGGCGCATGAAGCCGAAATGGCTTGACATCGGAAAAGTACCCGGATCTTCCAGCAATCTTCCACATCCATTGGGCCCATGGAGCAGGCGCAGTAGCGTCCGCATGGTCACGTGTGGCTACAGCCGCGGTCTGGGTCTCATTCACATGAACGGAGAAAGTGAAATAACTCTGGATTCAGCTATTAGTGGATTTTACAACTTTTAGGACCAAATGATTTAAATAAGGACTATTAGAGTGTTCATACACAAAGTTGATTTACCTGAAAAAAAATTATCCGTTGACTTACAGGCGTGTCCTTTCCCAATGTAAGTCTATGGGAAAAAGTATTTTTTGGCCCAATGGTATAATATGACGGACATGGAAGTTGTTTGGCCACTACAAACATTCCCAGCTGCTCCTGGTCACATGTTGATGTGTCCTTGAGCAAGACACTTAACCCCAAATTGCTCCTGAAGGCATAGCCATCCGTGTGTGAAAGAGTATTTAGATTAGATCCTGATGGGCAAAGTTGGCACCTTAGCAGCCTCTGATATCAGTGTATGAATGTATGTGTGAATGGGTGAATGCTGACATGTAGTGTAAAGCGCTTTGAGTGGTCGGAAGACTAGAAAAGCGCTATATAAATGCAAGTCCATTTACCATTTACTAAAGAAAATCCCTAATTGGTAGATATTTCAAAGCTTAGAGTAACTTGTGTCTCAATGTGTGTGTGTGCTCTCTGAGTGTGTACCTGTGAGCCGTGTAACATTCTTATCACACTTTTACACATGGTATGACGAGAAGGGGGCCACACAGAGAGTAGCCTAGGGGCCCCTGACCACGTTAATCTGCCACTGCACACAGGTGTGCTATAAACATGTAAATGTACTATAGATAGCAGAGGTATTGGATCATAATATAATAATAGTAAACAAATCTCCTATCTAGATGAATCACTATCACATGCTTGGAGTGCACGCCCCCCGAGTACAATCAGGGTTTACAGGGATGATGTAACATCCTGACAACAGTTGGCAGAGCTGCTCATTTCCCATCAGACCCCACAAACACTCACTTTATGCTTCTACACTGGTCAGATGGTGAGTCACATCAGATTTCACAATCAATCACTGATTTTGATCTAAAGGACACAACTATAGGGCCTATAACACTGTTACCTGGAGGGAAACCTCTGACAACAACAAGACTTTTTAACAAGATAATTCATGTTTTTAGTCGATGCCAGCTGGGTGTGTGTGTGTGTGTGTGTGTGTGTTGAGTTGTGTGTGTGTGTCTGTTGAGTTGGTTGTGTGTGTGTTGAGTTGTATGTGTGTGTATGTGTGTGTGTGTGTGTGTGTGTGTGTGTGTGTTGAGGAAGCAGAGAGGCGTTCACTGCCAGGCAGCCTGTTGTGTTTCCTGGCTGAACAAAAAGTGAACAGCTAAAGCTCTCTAGTTTAGATAGCATTAGCTGAGAAGTTGATCAACTACATCGATTATTCCATCAATAAGTAACACATTTTAACCAACACACAACTCTTTACCCCGCTAGTGAGTTAGTTATCTCTCTAGTTAACTCCCAGTGTGTAGTTAGCTAGTTAGCTTAGCGTGTTAACTAGTGAGCCAGCTGGCTGACGTCGTGGTCACATGAACAGACGGGTTAACAGCTGGTATGTATATATGATGTGTATGATGTGTGTTATATAGCAGCGTTACTTTACCTCATCTGTCTGAAGTCCTCGGATCTGTGGAGGAGAAAGTGCAGCCATAGTATCCTCGCCCTTCTTCCTCCCAGGTCGACAACAACAAGAGGAAGAGGAGGAAGACAGTGGTCCGGTGAACAGTAGAGTCTGGTGGTGTTTAGTTTCTCCTCCGCCTCTATTATCTCCTCTCTCTCTCTCTCTCTCTCTCTCTCTCTCTCTCTGTGTGTTTACGCTGCTAGACACCGTGAACCTGACCTACTGTCGAGCTGTGACACCGTCGTCACTCACTCTGTATCCATCCTCCTCTTCCTCCTCCTCCTCCTTCTTTACCACCACCTCCTCCTCCTCTTCCTCCTCCTCCTCCTTCTTTACCACCACCTCCTCCTCTGTTTCCTCCTCCTCCTCTTGTTACCTTCTTCCTGTCACTGCTACAGCCTGATAAAACCCAGAGCTACACCACTAAGAGGGACACTGAACGCACCTTCAGGTGTCCCTGACTGTGACAGACTGATGATGATGATGAGAGGTGAAACAACATTAATGTGAAATTACAAGTAAAAGTTGTGATTAATTAAAAACTATCAGCAAAAGGCAGTGGTGGAATGTAACTAGCTCAGGGGTCAGCAACCTTTACGATCAGAAGAGACATTTTAGGCAGAAAAACAAAACAAAACTCAAAACATTTATAATTGTGATGAAGGTAACACAGTTTATAGTTTAAGTATATAGTATATAAGTCTAATGCAGTGTGGGCCAAAGTGCAAATGTACTACAGAGTATTAGGGCCACATTGAGGGAAAAAACATCTGAGATTTACAGAATAAAGTCATATTTATTTATTTATATAGTAATATTATGAGAAAAAAGTCATAATATTCCGAGAATATGATCATAACTTTATGAGAAAAAAAGTCATTATATATTACGGGAATAAAGTCAGAATTTTAGGAGAAAAAAGTTGTAATATTACAAGAATAAAGTCATAACTAAATGAGAAAAAAAGTCGTAATATTACGAGAATAAAGTCAGAATTTTAGGAGAATAAAGTCATAACATTACGAGAAAAAAGAAATTAACACATAAAATGACTACTTTATAATATTATGACTTTATTCTCATAATATAACAACTTTTTTTCTCGTAAACTTCTGACTTCTCGTAATATTACGACTTTTTTTCTCGTAAAGCTATGACCTTATTCTCGGAATATTGTGATTTTATTTTCGAAATATCATAATTATTTTTTTTTCCTCAATGTGGCCCTAATACTCCGTCGTACCGTCGAACATTAGACATACAACAATGATAAATAAAAATGAAAATGTAAACAAAAAACTAGCAGCCATGTTGAGATCAAGTTGAGGAAATACAAAGCACCGCCCACCAGCCGGAGCACAGCCAACAGCCAACAGGAACGCTCTCTCTCTCTGAAATGATCTGTGATTGGCCAAAGATTATTTAAAGCCTGAAAACAGAGCCATGAGGAGGTGCTGAAGTCTAGTTTTCTCGCAGAACACTTGAATTACAATATGCTGAAGGGTTATTATGGGATTTTTGCCCAGTGATGCCAAAAACGTTCTGCCTACTGCAGGTTTAAGTACATATTTGAGGTACTTTACTTGACTTTATAGATTTTATAATTAGCCGTATCTGTGTAATAAGTGGCTACTTACTACCCCTCCGCTTCGTGCCGGGTTGCCACAGCGCCCTGTTGGGGTTTATTTCACAACAATGACCGGCTCACTGTATATTATCCTTTACATAACATACACATGATGGTGCAGACATAAGCCTCTTATTACCCAGTTTAACACATAGAGTAAAACAACAAAAGACTTAAAAATGAGGAAAACTAGAGCTTTAACTGTTTTTAATAGATATATGCGAGGTGCTTTTGATGTTGAGTATGGATAATCCTTTAAAACAGCATGTCATCTTTATAGATTGTGCACAATCCCACAGGTGTTTTCAATTATTCCGGCTAATTAAACTCCTGCACAGATCGCAGTCGGGTGGAGTAATGCTGGGAAAAGGCCTTTTTCCCAGCAGACATTTTGTCTTGTCATAGCAGGAAAATCACATGTGTAACTAACAGCATTAATGATGGCTCTTTTATATTTCAGTCTTCCAGTAAGCCATGACAGTGAACCAGTATGCAGAATATAACCTAAATAGAAACCTCCCTTTATTAAGGTTATTTATTCTCGCTGCACTTGTCCTGCTATGACATGTCAAAATGTCTGATGTGAAAAAAGTCTATTAGTTGAGTTCACCGAAACAATGGCATACAAGTTAATGATTGCTGTTCCATTCCCTGAACGAGAAGGAAAACAGATGAGCTAGGAAGTGAATGACAGTCACCCACTTTAGTGAGTATACAGACAGTAATCAGTGATTGAATTACATGTTATTGATTGTTAAAGGGAAAATTAGATATCACACTCATCATAACCACTCAGTACACTGCAGCCGTGTCTAAATCACTCTCTGCTTGCTACCCAATGCATTATTCTTGTTTTCATTTTAGTGCCTGATGGGAAGATTATGCACAATGTAATGCCATAATTCACTCTATAGAGTTTACTATAGTGTTTTTTTTGTAGGAAATAGTGAATGAGTGAACAGGAGAGAGATTTTATACACCAGCGACCACTCTCAGAGATTTCAGTGCATGCAAATGTAATTATATTTTTCCTCTTTTTTTGTCCTAACAAAAGATGTTCCCCTCATTAAATGTTGTAGTATAATGCCAACCAAAGACTTCGACTCACTAAATTGCAGTGGTTCAAAGCAACTAACTACATTTACTCAGTACTATACTTAAGAAGAATTTTGAGATACTACATGAGTATTTTCATTTTCAGCTAATTTATACCTCTACTCTACTACATTTCAGAGGGAAATATTGTACTTTTTATGCCACTATATTTATTTCATACCTTTGGTTACTTTGCAGATTCAGATTAAAACAAAATATAATCAATAAATACATTTTATGTATTATTATGGATAAAGATAAGACTTCCAAGGGGGAATTCACAAACTCCCCGGCCCCACCTTTACCAGCTGCAATAGTAATATAATCTGAAATGGGCCATTCTGAATAATGAGTACTTTTACTTTTTCTAATTTAAGTATAGTTTTATGCTAATACTTTTGTACTTTTACTTAAAAGTGCAGTGTGTAGGATTCAGTGACATCTAGTAGTGTGGTTGCAAAATTGCAACCAACTGAGTACCCCACTGCTCACTCCTCCCTTTCCAGGACTGCAGTAACGTGAGCCGCTGAGTGCAAAACACAAAAAATAGAATAAACTAGAATGGTACCCAGAGAGTGTAGACCTCTGCCAAGGTGCCTGACTTTAAAAACAGATCACAGCTATTAATTATTAATATTATTATATTAATCAGTTACACTGCGCATGTGTTATACTCAGAGGTCTTAATGTCCTGGCTGATCGGAATCCGGAAAAAAATTCCTGAATCCGGATCATGATCCGGATCGCCACCAAAATCGAATGGATTGTTCATGTTGTTCATTGTGCTAC